>OY755173.1:17669010-17848316 GCA_963576735.1 Bedellia somnulentella | reverse complement strand
CATTCATTCCTCTCTGGCTATATGAAGGACGGCAATACTATTAATGAGTATAGTTTTTCTCTAAAGCCTATAGTCTAGGCTATCTAATGAACGTAGTGTCAAAGTGTTACCGGGACTCGTTTAGTTGTGAGAGGCGATCGAATATTGTTGATAGAAGAAATTCAACAAATCTTCGCCTCACTGCATTCATTCCTCTCTGGCTATATGAAGGACGGCAATACTATTAACAAGCATTGTTTTTCTGTTAAGCCTATAGTCTAGGCTATCCAATGAACCTAGTTTCAAAGTGTTTCCGGGACTCGTTTAGTTGTGAGAGGCGATCGAATATTGTTGATAGAAGAAATTCAACAAATCTTCGCCTCACTGCATTCATGCCTCTCTGGCTATATGAAGGACGGCAATACTATTAATTAGTATAGTTTTTCTCTAAAGCCTATAGTCTAGGCTTTCCAATGATACTAGTGTCAAAGTGTTACCGGGACTCGTTTAGTTGTGAGAGGCGATCGAATATTGTTGATAGAAGAAATTCAACAAATCTTCGCCTCACTGCATTCATGCCTCTCTGGCTATATGAAGGACGGCAATACTATTAATTAGTATAGTTTTTCTCTAAAGCCTATAGTCTAGGCTATCCAATGAACCTAGTGTCAAAGTGTTACCGGGACTCGTTTAGTTGTGAGAGGCGATCGAATATTGTTGATAGAAGAAATTCAACAAATCTTCGCCTCACTGCATTCATGCCTCTCTGGCTATATGAAGGACGGCAATACTATTAATTAGTATAGTTTTTCTCTAAAGCCTATAGTCTAGGCTATCCAATGAACCTAGTGTCAAAGTGTTACCGGGACTCGTTTAGTTGTGAGAGGCGATTGAATATTGTTGATAGAAGAAATTGGGTCAAATTTCCGCTCTACTGCGTTCATAGCTCTTTGGCTACATGAAGATCGGCAAAACAATTGATCAGCATAGCTTTTCTAAAAAGCCTATATGATAGGCCATCAAATTGTGAGAGGCGATCGAATATTGTTGATAGAAGAAATTCAACAAATCTTCGCCTCACTGCATTCATGCCTCTCTGGCTATATGATGGACGGCAATACTATTAATGAGTATAATTTTTCTCAAAAGCCTATAGTCTAGGCTATCCAATGATACTTGTGTCAAAGTGTTACCGGGACTCGTTTAGTTGTGAGAGGCGATCGAATATTGTTGATAGAAAAATATCAACAAATCTTCGCCTCACTGTATTCATGCCTCTCTGGCCGTATGAAGGACGGCAATACTATTAACAAACATTGTCTTTCTGTTAAGCCGATAGTCTAGGCTATCCAATGAACCTAGTGTCAAAGTGTTACCGGGACTCGTTTAGTTGTGAGAGGCGATCGAATATTATTGATAGAAGAAATTCAACAAATCTTCGCCTCACTGCATTCATGCCTCTCTGGCTATATGAAGGACGGCAATACTATTAATAAGTATAGTTTTTCTCTAAAGCCTATAGTCTAGGCTATCTAATGAACCTAGTGTCAAAGTGTTACCGGGACTCGTTTAATTGTGAGAGGCGATCGAATTTTGTTGATAGAAGAAATTCAACAAATCTTCGCCTCACTGCATTCATGCCTTTTTGGCTATATGATGGACGGCAATACTATTAACGAGCATTGTTTTTTTGTAAAGCCTATAATCTAGGCTATCCAATGAATCTAGTGTCAAAGTGTTACCGGGACTCGTTTAGTTGTGAGAGGCGATCGAATATTGTTGATAGAAAAATATCAACAAATCTTCGCCTCACTGTATTCATGCCTCTCTGGCCGTATGAAGGACGGCAATACTATTAACAAGCATTGTCTTTCTGTTAAGCCTATAGTCTAGGCTATCCAATGAACCTAGTGTCAAAGTGTTACCGGGACTTGTTTAGTTGTGAGAGGCGATCGAATATTGTTGATAGAAGAAATTCAACAAATCTTCGCCTCACTGCATTCATGCCTCTCTGGCTATATGAAGGACGGCAATACTATTAATGAGTATAGTTTTTCTCTAAAGCCTATAGTCTAGGCTATCTAATGAACGTTGTGTCAAAGTGTTACCGGGACTCGTTTAGTTGTGAGAGGCGATCGAATATTGTTGATAGAAGAAATTCAACAAATCTTCGCCTCACTGCATTCATTCCTCTCTGGCTATATGAAGGACGGCAATACTATTAACGAGCATTGTATTTCTGTAAAGCCTATAATCTAGGCTATCCAATGAATTTAGTTTCAAAGTGTTACCGGGACTCGTTTAGTTGTGAGAGGCGATCGAATATTGTTGATAGAAGAAATTGGGTCAAATTTCCGCTCTACTGCGTTCATAGCTCTTTGGCTATATGAAGATCGGCAATACAATTGATCAGCATAGCTTTTCTAAACAGCCTATATGATAGGCCATCAAATAAACCTAGTTTTAAAATGTTATCGCATCTTGTTGAGAATCGTGAAGTGGTTATTGGAGCAAGTTGTTTTTTTAATAATTACATGGGAATCCGCCGTTACGTCTTTTTTCTTGCGGAAAAGCCTTTTCCTGGTGACTGAAAGCCTCAGATTTAGTTTAATATTTCCAAAACATTGATTTTAGAACGTTTATTACCATTTTTATGTTAATTTAAAAAAAACTTCCTAATTTGGTCGGGTTATAATCGGCCGCTGAAATCGGCCGCTAACTTCACACCGGTATTTAGTTTTGTGATAAGGTATACAATTTTCTTGAAATTTTATATTTCTTAGAACATCCGGCGACCAATCTGCTATATTTGATTATAATATATGTCATTTAACCCGTATTGATTGTCCAAAATGTTATGTTGCCAAACGAAACTGTTGATTGTTACGTAAAAAATAACATATACATAAATAACCTAGATTATAAATTTAATAAATGCATAAACAAATAATTGGACTTATATCATTTAATTTAAATCTTTTTGTTCATGAAAACCTCATGTGGGGATTATTACTAATAAATAAAGAATAAATAAAGGAAAGAAAAATTTTGACACAGGCGGGAATCGAACCCGCGGCCTTTCTTTCCTTTATTTATTCTTTATTTATTAGTAATAATCCCCACATGAGGTTTTCATGAACAAAAAGATTTAAATTATGTGATAGTTAGGCGTTTTCAACATTTGCATTCTATCTGAAAAGATAGACAAGTGGCCTTCCGAATTAGTAAAAAATTCAGAGGTAGGAAACGCAAACACTACTAAAACGTGTAAAAGAAATAAAGGATAGAAGAATTTCGCGCTGGCAGCCATTGACACGGTAGCTCAATTGGCAAGAGCGACGGGGGCGTATACCCGAGGTCGCGGGTTCGTATCCCGCCTGTGTCAAGATTTTTCTTTCCCTTATTTATTCTTTATTTATTGGACTTATATCATTGAAAGTTAATTAAGAGAAAAGACATTCGCCACCAATCACCAGATGAACCCAGAAATTCAGTTGTCGAGTACGAAATATCTGAAAAGAGCAGAGGTAGTGCTAGTCTAAGCTAACACTATGTAAACGTGACAAGACTTAAGAGCTTAATAAAACTTTGGGTTGGAGCCAAGACTTTAGTTAGATTTGTTGATGTTTAAAGTTCCTAGAAATGTAACTAGCGTAGGAATTAACACAAAACTTCAGGATGCACTGACTTTTGCTGGTTACCATCAATGTGGTTTCTCGTTTGATTATGGTTTATGTCCTTTTTATTTCTAATATTTTATTATATGTTTCAATATAATTTTACAGGATTGAGTAAACATTTTGGAGATATTTTCTTTAAAATTTACATACATATATATGCTCATACCCATTAGCTCCCATTGGGGTAGGCCGAGACTATCGATTGCTACTTTGCACGATCCTGGCCAAACTTCCTAGCTACCTATACTTTCATTAAATGTTTTATACTTCATACTCCAGATTACAGGTTTTTAAGGATATTCTCTATTTGAATGTACTAATTATGTGTTATGCCAGCTTAAAATAGCACTGCCCCATATTTTTTCGTCAGTGTTCGCAGAAGACGACTTAAGGTATTGGGACTTTTCAGTTAATCATTGGACGATTTGGCTGGAGACCCATCACATTTATTTACAATCCTTTCCTCACTCAATTTATTATGAAGCTCTGGCTACCCCTTTTAGGGATCTATATCCCCATGAGTAAGTTAAGTAAAATTATCATGGCTTAAATTTTAAATGCATAAAAATAACCAAATCACACCTATTCAATAAAATTATAGAAATACTAAATTCATTTTCTTACAAATCTAAAGCTTCAACCTACACATGTTAAAAGCCCCTAAAAATCCGCCCAAGTACTTAACAGAAAACGTATTTTTCAAACGATAAATAGACTTAAAACCTCGACTCATAAAAGGAGCAAAATTTCAGCACCGCGCCATATATTATAGTAGTACCGGTAAAAAATAAAAAGCACAAAAACCGGTTGCAGAAAAGGCTAAAAGGCTCATTCATAACGTTTAAGTTAGGCACAAATGCCGGCGTAGTGAGTGGTGCATACAATTGAGTGTCGGTGCCGCACCGCCTATCGGCTAGCGCAGTGATGGCAAAATGCAATTTAGTGCCGCTAAGTCGGATCACCTATCATTTGTCTACACAGACTTTGTAGACTCACTGTGTGTAATGCCCTGATAAATAGCGTACCGGGATTTGTTTTCAAATGATCAAGATTTGTAGAATGTAGAATGCGAAATGGAATACTGACACAGATTTAAAGAAAAATTTTGAAACAGGCGGGGATCGAACCCGCGACCTTGGGTAAACGCCTCGACGCTCTGCCAATTGAGCTACCGTGTCAATTGGCTGCCAGTGTTAAACGTGTAAAAGAAATAGAGGATAGAAGAATATATAGGATAGGTCGCGGGTTCGATCCCCGCCTGTGTCGAAATTTTTCTTTCCTTTATTTATTAGTAATAATCCCTACATGAGGTTTTCATGAACAAAAAGATTTAAATTATGTGATAGTTAGGCGTTTTCAACATTTGCATTCTATCTGAAAAGATAGACAAGTGGCCTTCCGAATTAGTAAAAAATTCGGAGGTAGGAAACGCGAACACTACTTAAACGTGTAAAAGAAATAAAGGATAGAAGAATTTCGCACTGGCAGCCAATTGACACGGTAGCTCAATTGGCAGAGCCTAGGGGCGTTTACCCGAGGTCGCGGGTTCGACCCCGCCTGTGTCGAAAATTTTTCTTTCCTTTATTTATTAGTAAAAGTTCTTATGTCATAAAACAAAAGTTTTTCGATCAATTGTCCATTTCTCAATAGTTCTATTCAGGCTGATTACAAATACAAAAGAATCAAAAATCAGGTATTTATTTAAGACAATAAAATAATGTAAGTAATACTTTTATTCTCAGAAATAAACTTTTCATTTTCATGTTTTACATTGGGAGCAACCAAGGCGTTGCTTTGAAGATTTTATAACCTACGCACCTTTTGACCTCTATTTGAATTGTTTTATTGTTTCGTCTTTCTCAAAATCGTTTTTAATGTAGACAGAATTACTTTCTGTCTACATTAAAAACGATTTTGAGAAATCGTATTATATATATATATATATTATACTAGTTTTTTATTGTTTTAATTATTCTTGTCTTGATGATAATGATTACAAGATTCACAAAATCCATCCAGCATCATCTATTGCTTCCTCAATAGGAAACAATTAAAGTGCTACTAATTAAACCAGTTTTAAGCCTTTAAATAATGCTGCCAGAAGCCAATTCTTTGCCTTTGTGTGCTTTTATTCCTTTTACCACTATTATTTTCAATTTTGTTTTTTTTTTGTTGTTATTTGTTTTCGATTATTTTACCACGTACTTATAGTATGGCAATAATAATTTGTGAATTGTTTGTATTTTGTCACAGTTGTGCCCAATGAATAAATACTATCTTTCTTTTTCTTTCTTTTCTTTCTTTCTAAACTCATTTATGTAATAAGCAAAAGTGAAACTGTTCCAGTAATGTGACTAAGGGTGAAAAAGAAATTAAAATAACTTCGAAGCAAACGCTACAGTACTTTCAGCCAGACACAGACGACAAAAATTTACCATTAAGAACTTAGCGCTATAAAATCGATCGCCAAACTCGACCAATTCGAGCTCCGAATTATCGGTAATGGTATTGAAATTAAAGTTTTAATGCTATTCGCAATCCCATCCCAACACGTATGGAATTAATAGATAATCCACGTTCGTGCCTCATTGACTATTCAGGACCGCACTTCCCACTTATTTGCTCACATTATGCGTGTTTTCTCTGCTTTTTATTGCTCATTATTATTGTTCGTGGCCTAAATATTTACCTGGCACATAAAACTGGTTTATATTTAACATGTTTTATCCCATTTGTTGTATATTATTGCTACCTCATTGCCTGCAAAGATCAGTGCACCATAGCCCTTTATCATCATCGCAGTACCTATTTTATAACCCATGGAGGGACTCAACTCACAACTACCTAGATGCGATAGTCTTCCATGCAGATCCTGCAACGTGTTTGCGGAGACAGACAACTGTTAACAAATTGCTTATGTTAATAACATCATCGGAGTGCCCATTTATTGCCACGACAATGCCGGGTACAAAAAGATTAGGTTGCTTGTAAAATTTGTATTATCTCGATGTTCAAACTTTAATCTTTTTTTGACGACGTCCGTGGGCGAGTGGATAGGTGACTAGCTAGACTAGCTTCTCAATCCGGAGGTTGCGGGTTCGATCCCCGTTGAGAGCAAAATTTATGTGGTGAGCATAAATGATTGTTTTTTAGTCTTGCGTGTTAATTAAATATGTATTAAATTATTATTAAATATATGTTAATTTAATATATATTAAATACATCGTTAATTAGTATTCCATTATACAAGTACTACTTAGTTTGGGGCTAACTTGATCTGAGTGAAATATGTCCATATATGATATTATTATTCTTAATTTATTAAAAACATAATTGTTTCGCTACAATATACAACAAACTTAACAACTTATAATATATATAATAGGACAAAACTTGATTGAAACAACTTTATTTTTCTGATCTCGGCTCCTTTGTGATGATAAGTTGGTTCAAAACAAAGTTGTTGTAATTAAAGGTTATCTACCTAACAATTATGCAGTTGCCATTATGTGATCAAAACCGTGCATAAACAAACGTTAACCGCTAGTCATAATCCACAATAACATACTGTAATAATATGAAATTTAGCAGTGTGAGCTGAGCGTGATACGATTACTGTTTGTAGTATAATTGAGGTTCAACTAAGGTAGTTATAGTTTAATTTTTATATGTATCTTATAAAAGTTATAAGGAAATCACGTTGATTTTTTAATTTGCTCGTTTATCTATATATTTTCTTTCAGCGATTCATATTATATATGTATATACTTTTAGCGATAAGACCGCCAATTGTACCTCACTGTAAACTGTTTGATCGTATTATTATTTTTGTAAATTGGTGTTTGATGTGCAATAAAGAGTTATTCTATTCTATTCATTATATTTTCCAATAGGAAAATATAGTTTAATTTTAGCAAACCAATTAGCCCCAATTATTTAAGTATTTTGGTATTGCTTTTTTAAATATTTTTTTGCAGTAAAATCACGCCTCGAGGCAGTGCATATAGCATGCATATCCCCATCGGTGTCTTATGAGGCCACGAAGGGTATTGATTGTTCGGTAAAGCGGTTTGCAACCTATTACCAAATATCTTAAAGAATTGGCTTCAATACAGTTTACTCTATCGATGTGGTTCCCCTTTTTTACATAGCCGTCAGTGAAGTTAAGGTAAAGAATAATACGAATAGGGAAGTATCCAGTCCTGTTTGAATTCTTTACGAACAAAATCTCTATTGAATGTAAAACTCTGAGCAAAATCGATTCCATTTTAAATTCAAAGTCCTCAATTAAACTTAAACAAGTTGCATTCAACATTCGTACATATACTCACAGTCATAAATCCCAAAAAGGGGTAGCCAGAGCTTCAGAACTAAAAAATCCTCAGCCACATTTGGAAGCTGCTAGGGGAAAAAATTAATAGAAATAAAGTATCTTTGGTGATGGGTCTCCAACTGCATCGCCCAAAAACCACCTAAAAAAGTTCCATACCCTTAGTCGCCTCTTACGACTACCATAGGTAGAAAGGGGTAGTGACATTCTAAGCCAGTACTACACGGCACTAAATTTCATTATCAATGTTTCAATTAACGCGCTAAAATATAAATACAAAAGAACACTTATTTGCATTTATAATATTTTTCTACGGATGCTGCAAAGCAGAAATCCAATTAAATCTCATAAATCCTTGAATAAAGACGACTAGAAAAGCTTGGTTACAAGTTTCAATGGCAGACTCGGAAAAATGCAACGAGAGAAAAAGAGACAAATTGCATTTGAAATAAAACAATAAATTAAATAAAAAGAAGTGTGGAGTTGCGAAGAAAACTTGAGATTCCGTAACCGCGGTGAGATCGCTAAGTCTATTAAATGTGAGTGACTTATTCGTTCCAAGTTCAGCGGAATTTTCTTGCAGAGACCGAACTTCGGGAATTCAGTTCGACTTAAGCAATTACCCGCGGCACGGCAAGCTTGATAAAAAGATTAAAACTGTGTTCTAGGGAACTTCACTAATTTGTGACAAGATTCTCAAGCACTATGCATAGTTTATTACCCAAGCTAATTGTTAAATTGGTGTGAATATGATGATGCGGCAATAAACGAGCGCCTAAATTAATAATGTTACATGAAACTTTTCAGTTATTGGGTGTGACCGAGTGGCAAATAACGTGCAGCCAAAACTAGTGGCTGTAGAAAGCTGCTATATATTATGTAGAAGTTGTAGAGTGTAAGAAAAAATAGTTTGTATGACCAGATATAACTTTTATCCATGGGACTAGCCTAGGGAGCATCGATTATTCAAAGTCATTTTGACGCGCTCAGTCTAGACGTGTGAGAATCCAAGCAATGCAGCCATCCTAACTTGGAACCCTACTACTAAGCACTAGCGATATTGAAATATATTTGTTACATTGTTAGTATTTCTCTGTTCTTTTTATTTATGTATTGTATTTATTGATGTCATCGTGAAAGTAAAAAATCATTTATCATTTTAATTACTATTACGTCAATGTCTGTAAAAAACTATGCCCATGTTTTGCCTCTTGGCAATATCAAGCGCTGAGTTAGGACCTAGTTTGTCTCACCACCAATATTTACTTCAAATATATTGTTATTCCAATTTCTGTACTGTTTTTTTTGTAGTGTGGTGTTATGTTAATTCTTAATTATGGTACTATATCTTTTGAACTTTATACATTTTTTTAACTAGGGTCTACAATTTTAGCTTTTAACTTACAGTGGATTCACATCATAGAGGGAAAGTCTATCGTCGCTAATTATTATGTGATAAGACGAAATACTATCCACACGTGTTGGTTCTCTCGTGGTGTTTATAGTCACTGCTAACAAATTTGATAAGTAAATAATTCATACTTGTATGCCACTGCCTGATCATCATTAAAACGCACGTAAACGATTTATCTATCTATCTATGCTGTTAAAATTAAATTATTATAGCCAGATTTGCACTTGAATTATTCGTACTACATTTATTTACTGCACACTTTACTTGGCTATGTTGCTAAGTCCGTGTGAACAATTCCCTGTGGGTTTAGTGTTTTTTAAGCAATCAGAAAGTAGCAGAGCATTTCCACTGCTGCCCATCATCTAGTCTGGCCGCGCGCTTCTGCCGTATTGCTAATTGGAGTCTTGGAACACATCGCGTCTCCACGCCGCAAGGGGAACTTTGGACCTACGGGACCTTATTTTATAATGTGAGAAAATTGTGGTTTGAATAGCACTAACCCATGAATTCCCGAGAGTTTTGAAGGTTTTAAGTAGAATGTCAAAAAAAAGTTATCGCACAGCTGGTAGCAGCCAGTTCCGCTGCCAGCCATCGTGTAGTCCAGCCGCATGCTGCCGCCGTATTGCTAATTGGAGTCTTGGTACACATCGCGGCACCACGCCCTTAAGAGAAACTTTGGTAGGACCTACGGGACCTTAATTTAGGATGGGAGTAAAAATGGTGTGTAGTGAGGGCTGAAATTAGCACTAAACCATTACGTAGGTGTCTTTAAAGGTGGTTTTGGGTATACCACTTTAGCCTGCCTCTGGAAAAGTTCTCCCTAGAGTCATGAGCGCAGGCCTGTTTTACATAAGTCTCCTGCATATTCTGTTATTAGGACACCGCCTTTCTCTATCCAATAAAGCTTATGAATACCCACATTTGCCCTTCCAGGGTGGCCCTAAGCTACCTGACACTCACACGTACGAAAAAAGAGAAACATGTAATTTTATTTTGCAAAAATGGTTACAACACCACAGGAGGAATGTTTAATCAGGAAGATCCGGGTACGCCTTAGAATATATAGCCGTGAGTATGTATGTATTATAAACCGCAAAAGACTCATATACTAGTAAACAGTAAACTTACTATTATTACTAGTCCGTATGTCCACAAGTTCAGGTTGGCGCATCTCCAGGTAGAGATTATGAAACCCGCAAGATAATTGTGGCAGCTAACTTCCAACGCTAACTTGGAACGAGTTGTGTGACCACCAACCGCCAACCGCACTACATATCTGAGCCGAGTATCTCTGCCGTGTTTTGTTTGCATACTACATGTTGTGGAAACAACTGAATTTTTTTCTTATGCTCTTCTGCTCAAGCCATGATGTTTTAATATAGAGGATCAAGTACTAGTGTCCTAAACAAGGATTTCTATAATATATATCACAAAAGCACGTATATTTACATACATATATATTCTAAATTTACATACATACATATACTCACGGCTATAAATCCCTAAAAGGGGTAGCCAGAGCTGAATAATTGGAAATCCCTCAGCCACTTTTGGAAGTTGAGTGGGGAAAAGATGGTAGAATAAAGGTTGTTGGTGATGGGTCTCTAACCGCATCGCCCAAAAATCGCTTAAAAAGCCCCAAGTCCGTTAGTCGCCTCTTACGTACACCCACCGGAAGAAATGCGGTAGTACTATTCTAAGCCAACACTACCCAGCTAATAGACTTATACACAGATAAACAGCTTAATAGACTATAAATTCCGAAAAAGGGTAGCTAGTGCTTCAGAATTAAATTTTCCTCAGACACTTTTTGGAGTTACGTAAGGAAAAGATATTTAAGTAAAGGAAAGGATGATTAGTGAGGAGTATCCAGTTAATTATCTAGAAAGCCCCAAAACCCTGAGTGACTTCTTAAAATAACTGCGGGAAGAAATAGATTAGTGCAATTTTAAGCCGACACTATTTTTGTGATCATCGAGTAGATCTAAACGTCTCAGACGAAGGAGAGAAATATAAAGCGTCTAGCATGCCCGTGTTTTCATAATAGTGTTGGTCGTTTCCCCTGAAGCCTATTATGTAAAAAAGATCGATCTATCTGAGTTTACTTGCTACTTCTATAAAAAAGCTTTTATTCTTCATATATTTGCTGAGAAGTGTGGGCTTAAAAAAGCACTATCCAATATTTTCCCGTGGGTCTGAGGCGACTTAGGGTATTGGAGCCTTTTAAGTGATCTTTAGGTGGTTTGGTTGGACACCCATCACCACCACCACCTTTATTTTACTATCTTTTACTAACGCAACTTCCAAAAGTGGCTGAGTAATTTCCAATTCTGAAGGGCTGGCTCCCCGTTATACTGGAGATTTAGGGTAACATATTTACTATCATTATTTTAAGTACTGATTAGTGTTGGCTCTGATGAGCATTAACTCATCCTTTTTAACGGTTACGTAAGAGTAACTTTAAAGATTGTTGGCTGTTTAAATGTATGTTGAATCATGTGTTACTCATCACTACGAATGCCCTGCACTTTTTAATACAATTATTAAAAGTGATGGTAATATTTTTCTAATTGATATAGGTACATACATACATATACTCACGACTATAAATCCCTAGAAGGGGTAGCCAGAGCTAAGGAATTAAAAATTCCTCAGCCACTTTTGGAAGTTGCGTGGGGAAAAGATTGTAAAATAAAGGTTGTAGGTGATGGGTCTCCAACCGCATCGCCCGAAAATCCCTAAAAAAAAGCCCCAATACCGTTAGTTGCCTCTTACGTACACCCACCGGAAGAAATGGGGTAGTGCTATTCTAAGCCGACACTACACAGCAAAATAATTTATATATAGTTTTTATTTTAATATTTTTTGAGTGCGCGAATTCTGTTAAGTGGCTATTGCTCATTTCTGAAGGGCAGTAAGGCTGATTCCCGGAATCTGAAATCAAAATAATGGATTAAATTCAGCTCATTCATTCTATGTTTTTGTATCTTAAAGAAACAAGTAGGTTCATAGTATTCAGCATTATAGACTATTATTATCACAACATTTTGGCAACGCTATTTCGCTGTAAAAGTTGGTCAGTACATGCTATGCAGCCATTTTATTCTACTTGAATGAGCATAGCGCGCGATTGCTCTCAAAATAAAATTCAAAGTTGAAATCGACATTTTTGTTGCCATAACTATTGTAATAGAATAGTTTTATATTGAAACTTTACAGGAGTTAATACTAAATCTATAATCCTAGAAAAGACGGTTCAAGGAGATAAAATATTAACTAGAAGAACTTTACACCCATTAAGGAGTACAATGAGTTTATATGTTTATAATTATTGGTATTCGAGCTATATAAAAAATTAAGACGCAAATATAGAGCTTGGCAAGATATATATATATATATATATATATGCTCACGGCTATAAATCCCTAGAAGGGGTAGCCAGAGCTAAGGAATTGAAAATTCCTCAGCCACGTTTGGAAATTTTAGTGCGGAAAAGATGGTAAAATAAAGGTTTTCGGTGATGGGTCTCCAACCACATCGCCCAAAAATCCCTTAAAATCTCCAAATCCGTTAGTCGCCTCTTACGTACACCCACCGGAAGAAATGTGGTAGTGTTATTCTATGCCGACACTACACAGCAAGATAGTTAGCATTATAATGAGATGACCATGTAGTAATTTATAAAATCAATCATGAAGACTTTGGTAAGTACGTACCTACTATGTACCTACGATTAATGAACCTACCATGTAATTACCTTCATTTGATGATAAGCAAGTAAAATAAATTATGACGATGTCTGTGGCTGAGAGGATAGGTGACTATCTTCTCCGTCCGGAGGTTGCGGGTTCGATCCCCGATTAGAGCAACATTTATGTGATGAGCATAAATGATTGTTTCCTTGTCTTCGATGTTATTTATATGTGTATTTTATATTATTAAATATATCGTTGAGTTATCGCCCCATAATACAAGTTTAACTTAGTTTGGGGCTTACTTGATCTGTGTATAATATATACGTATAAAGAAACGTTATTTTGCCGTGTAGTGTCGGCTTAGAATAACACTACCCCATTTCTACTCGTGGGTGATCGTAAGAGGCGACTAAGGGTATAGGGACTTTTTAAGTGATTTTTGGGCGATGTGGTTGGAGACCCGTCACCAAAAACATTTATTATTACCATCTTTTCCTCAATCAATTTCCAAAAGTGGCTGAAGAATTCCTCATTCCAAATATGTCTGTATGTAAACGTTATTTTTACCAAAAGCAGCAAAAAGATTTTGATATACCTATATCCTCACTATATTTTTATCACTGTCAAGACCAAAAGACGTATCCTTTCTTACTTATTACTCAGTTGACATTGTTCATATTCCGCACACAACTGTTACAGTTTCTAAGGATCCTAAAAATGTTCATATACATAAAACTAACACTTTCTGAGCTGGCAACGTCCGGTGGCAATATATGTCATGTTACTTTTGTAATAAAGTCTAGTTTCAAATGGACAGGGATGATGTCCAGCGCTAAAATACCCTTAAGACATAAAGTTTTCTCTTAATCACAAAACTCAGTTAAGGACCCTCAGAAGAAATTCAATTAGAGATACATATCCTCCATTGTGCGTTGTTCCTGCTTCTTAATGGTTGTTCGTCTGATTTATGAGATGTAATGCAAAAGTTTTTTTGTAGTTATTTTATGTATTGTTAACGGAAATTCTACACTAGTGAAAGTTGGCTGGATGAGAAAGAGTCCCGCGCAACTTTGAAGGATGTTTACGCTCACCGTTAATAACCTTGACAAATTTACTACACATATGAGTTAAGAGCTTATTCCATTACACTTTGTCGTTGCTGAATTCAGACGTCCTTCGAAGTTACTGCCGCAGACGCTTGTTATTCCACTACACAAATTTCAGTTCTAGCGTTCTGAACGTTATTACTCTAGTCTGAATTCAGATTCTGTGGCTTTCAGACGTCTTCATTCAGACAAATGGAATAAGCTCTTTAAGCAAAATCATATGGTGTAGAACCAACTCAGGATTTTGGCTCACGTCTACTACATGAGAAAAGGCGGTGTTCTCATCTTACTTATTACATTATAGTAAGATCATTATAGTGGGGTAGATATACGGCAGCTCCTGTTTAACAACATACTTGTGCGATATTATATCATTTTAATGAAAAACACGTAAATATCTATAAATCTTAAAGTAATTATAGGCTTGTTATAGCATAGACTGTTATACAGTTAAAAGCTGCAATAGGTATTTTTACTACCATCAAACAACTGTGCATCATCATAGATTTTATAAATAATACAAAATGCTATGTGGAAGATAATAGAATAAGCTCACAAGTATTATTATTGGGTTCTATATAACCCCAAAAATGATTAAAGTAGAGAAGGTTTCCCTCTTCTTTTGGTTTTCAAAAACATTTGAAAATGAAATACAATAAAAATATGGTATTCAATGTTTGAATGTTTCGATACTCCAATTTGATATTTGCCAAAGCTTTTAAAAACTACTTAAAATACCTATATCGAAATAACTGATCGACGATGACGGATGAGTAATTAGCAGTATTGATAATTTTTACTTGGTGGGAGTTAAAAAATATGGAAGTGAGTGATTGGTCCACATCTACTAGTGAAAAAATACCGAGGTAGATTTTACTAAATTGGCATTGAAGCTTCGCATACCAAAAATTGGAACGAGCCTAGGATTCTAAGAATGAAGAATTCTATGTTTTTTACACAATAGTTTCCCATAGACCCACATGGAAAACTTTTAATGGTGATTATTTCCTAATTGTATTTTTCCTGGTATTTTTTGAAGTCACGACCTGGTACTCGATGCTTATGACCATCATGCAAAGTTTGGTAGAGATCGGTCCAACCGTTTAGAAGGAGTAATACAGGGGTAAATGGACCTTTGCTCCAAAAATAATAAACATGATGCTAGTTGTCAAACTTCAATTGTTTTTCCATCTTTTCCCTCCAGTAGCAGTGCAAAAGACTTAAAACTAAAAGTATATCCCTGAAAAATACTTTTTTATTTACTCTATGTCACCATACTGTTTTTGTGTAGAAAAAAATAATAAATAAATACAAATACTTCATACCTAACACCGTTAACAAAAACGTTAAATAATTAACAACTTTAGAAAAGAAACGTTGGTGAAGGCCGGACTCGGGCTTTCAACCCACGCCTCACTTCATGATAGGAAGTTGTCCTCCCCACCCTCAGTTTTATCGGTACAAAATAATGGACGTTATTTATATCACATTAATGAAGACATCTATTTCTACCGACAAGGTTTTACGAATCAATTCTTTCCATTAAACAGCGAATAAAAATAAGAAGCGACACATTTCCTTGAACGTGATCCTACATCATTAAAAAGAAATGACGAATTTTCTAGAACGTTTGTTTTACTTTCCTAAAGCATTTGGAAACGAAAGGTTTTATATTTACAAAGGATTTTGTTGACATACTCGGATGTTTTCATCCTTGAAGTATTGCTATTAAACTAATATTTGTATACGATAATATTGAATTGTAGGTATTCAAGATTCTTTCAGTATGTGTACGTATTACTTAGCTAGTTTATTATTTAAATGTTCTCGCCTTGCGTAAAATTTATAGCGACGGGTCATTTTAACTTAGAAATATTATTATACTCGAAGCAGATAAAGTCTCATACTGGAAATCCTTCTAAGCATACCTCTATCAATTTAGAGCACTAATTTATCTTTTTAGTGCAGTTAAATAATAATTACTGTTGAAAGTAACCGCTACCGATGCTTTAACATGCTTCAAAAAGTATAGTCTCCTCTTTCTTTTGCAATAATCAAGCAATTCACCCTAGTTGATCCAGCAGTTTCTGATTCAAACTGTTTTTCTTTTAAATTTATAAGCATAAGTCAAATCCATGACGTCCATGTTCTAATCCTGAATCGGAAATTAACCACACCTAAAAATTGGTGTTTTAAAAATTATACGTGCAATTAAGTTGTTTAAACCAATTTTATCTTCTATTTTATGGCAAAACTTGAATTCTCTCAATATCACGTCGAAAAATGCAAATTTATCTCCTTCATGACGCATTCAGAGTCAAACATTCAACGTCCCGAATATTAAAACAACAGTAATGAATAAGTATTTCCGAACTCGACCCGGCTCGGATATCGAACCTGGAGCTGAACTCGAGAATAATAAGCATTGCAAACATCGACCGTTACTGGTACATAAATTTACATATTTTACTATAACTGCGATGCTGTGTAATGTCGGTTCGCCGGTCGGAATCGCCATAACCCACGTCTTCCTGCGAATGTCGTGAGAGGTGACTTATGGTATTGGGAATGTGGTTATAGACCCATCGTCTATCATCTATACTCGACAATCCTTTACACACTTAACTTCCAAAAGTTGCTGAAAATTTTCTAAATCGAAGCTCTGGTGCCGTTTGTGGTTTTTAGCCATGAGTGTATATATATATGTTTGTTAACTATAACCTCGACAGAGCAGTAGTGGTAGAGATATTGATCTCTGCTTCATTTAAATTTTCGGGTCTTAATAGAGTACTTTATAGTATTACGAACAAACTCGCACTCTACCAATTGCTGGGTTTAAACAGCCCTATATATATAGTAAGTCACCAAGAGATATGATATGAGATCCCGAGATTCCCTGAGGGAATTGTTTAAAACAATAAATATAATGACGCTGCCATGTCAATATATTTATGAAAATATTATGTACTAGCTGTGCCCGCGACTTCGTTCGCGTGATTGTCGAGAACAAAATAACGTCGTTTAGTTAAGAGTATATCACCTTTTTGAAATAAAATAAAGAACCAATGAAATATAATGCGGGCACTTATTGTGATGTAGGAACTATTGAGTATTTCATAATGATATTTAATTAATTAGAGTAGCCATTATCCAGTTGAAATAATAAAAGGTCGTAACTGTGTGTATCTCATTTGAATTAGTGTATATTTAGATACAGTTACAGGGTTAGCCAAAGATTATGGACCGCTACCTTGTACGATCATAGCAGAGCTGCATAATGCATCAATATATTTATAAAGCCCTTTTGTTTTTAACACTTCGGAATTTTGCATATAGATCATATATCAATCCCGCCCGATTTCGGCCACAGCAACTTCTGGTATCCGGCTATTAAGAGTGTGCTCATGTGCTCTCATGTGACTGACATAGCCAATCTTTCCGACAAATGTTCTATGACGTATGTTGAAAAATCAGTAACCCTCCAATATATAGGTAGTTATTATTGATGGCCGCAGGTGGTCGGGCCTTGAGCTCATCACTCTTTGCTTCGAGCTCATCACGTCTTTTCCTTCCGAAAAGAAATATTAACCGGTTGACAGGAAGGGGGTGAAATAAATTACTAAATTTCACTCGAGAAACAATAAAACAAACGGGGTAAGCTAAATAAAACCGCTCAAAAAAGGTACTTTACTATTATTAGGGTTTACGGTTGTTGGTTGTACTATGATAATGCATTGAATTAAATCGATTTATCAGAGGCATAATATGCAATGTAATAGCTGTGTAGTGTCGGCTTAGAATAGCACTACCCCATTTCTTCCGGTGGATGTACGTAAGAGGCGACTAACGGTATTGGGGGTTTTTAAGGGATTTTTGGGCGATGCGGTTGGAGACCCATCACCAACAACCTTTATTTTACCATCTTTTCCCCACTCAATTTTCCAAAAGTGGCTGAGGAATTTCTAATTCCTTAGCTCTGGCTTCCCCTTCTAGGGATTTATAGTCGTGAGTATATGTATGTATAATATGCAAATATAACTAAATTAAGGTTAGTCAGTGTTAGTTCGTGCGAAGTGGCGATCAATAGTCTCTGCCTACCCCAATGGGAACTAATGGCGTGAGTATAGGTATGTATGTATGTAAGGTTAGTCACTAAGGTCACTACATCATTTTAGTGTTTAAAAAAGTAGAACTTAAAAGATGTCTTATGTTTCTGGTGTTTAATACATACATACATACATATTCTCACGCCGTTAGTTCCCATTGGGGTAGGCAGAGACTACCGATCGCCACTTTGTACTTTACACTTTTTTATCGCCAAAGTGGAAGGTAATGTTAGTAGAGGACGACCTCGGAGGACACATTTGGATCAAATAGAAAACGTGCTCAAAAAGGCAGGTGTCCGCAGTATGAAGAATAAAAGAGCATGTATGAAAAGATTGATGGATGTAAACGAAGCCAGATAGGTTTGGTGTTTAATGTAGACCAAAATTCAGTTTTTTATTATAAAAGTTCACGAAAACTGGTTGTGAAGTGACGTGCATTTGAAGAATGGCTAAGAATTTCAAAATTCTGCTCACCAAATTGGATTTATTAATAGGCAGACTATTTACATAATATATTAATATTAATAAGCCTAATTTAAGAAACTAAGTAAAGATAATATTTAAAAGCATTTTAGTTATTTTCATAGTCGGCGAATTCACTGGACATTAGCAGCTTGTATTAATTTCGTCTTGCTTGTTTCCTGTAGCTTCTATTACTTCAACCGACTTTAAAATAAGGGGTTAAAGGGGCTAAAAAAATGCAAATTTTATTTTTGCTTTATTTTATTTTGGTTCTTTATTTTATTTTTTTACAACGCCATCTATCGGATTTGGATTCCAACTATCAACATTAGTTCTATATTTAGACTTAAGATGTCGTTGCAAGTACTATACTGAATTGCGTAACGTAATATTTTTCTTCTTGAACTCACAAAATTAATCATATCTTTTGATAGAGTGAACCGATTTCGATGAAACAAAAACTAAGTTATACCTCAAGGTACGTATAATTTTTGTATATAAACATTTTCAGCATGGAATTCGTAGATTTTACGTGGTGTGCGCACAAACAAACATATAAACAGACAAACAGACAAACAGACAAAAATTGAAAAAATGATGGAAATGGGTTCTGTTACTTATCTGTTCACAAGCTGGCTATTTTTTTTTCAATTTCTTCAATGTACAAAAATGACTTTTCTACAGATTTATTATATGTATAGATGTAAGAAAGAATCAGGCCTCTTTTGTGAAAAATTGTGACAGACATATTCGAAACCTGAGAGACAACAATAAAATATCAGTACCAAAATACAGATTGTCAAAAGTAAATACATCTTTCATGGGGTTATGCGTAAAAATGTATAATAAAATACCTGAGGACATTTTAAATTTATCAGAAACAAAATTCAAAGCAGCAGTTAAAAGAAATCTTAGTTCGAAAGCCTATTACAATGTCAATGATTACATTAATGATGAAGTGGCTTGGTGTCATCAGGGCTCTGTGCAGGATGTTTCCGGGCTAACACCAAAATTGTAATGGACGTAAAAAAAGATGTGTGTTGACGAGTTTCTTACGGGTTCTTCTCTCAACAAAACACCTTCCGAATCCGAAGTAAACTTAGTATTAAGTCAAAATTTGACGTTCAAAAAACAAAGATTTATCTTTTTATTTTGAAATAAATGATTATTTTATTTATTTTATTTTATTATTTTTACTATCTTAATAGCTTTTAGATATGAAGGGATAAAATCTTATAAATTATAAAATCTTTTTTACCAATCTATTAATTTAGCTAAACTCTCTACAAAATTACCCTATTTTTATAAAACTTATACAAATACTAATCGTTTACGTCTTAGGTATATGGCGAAGTTCCAATACTTCTTAAAAAACATTATCCATTCTTATCACCTGAAGTTCAGAGTATCTACTTTTTGCCTGGACAATGCATTCTCATGATACGTCATCAAATATACTGTCACTCGACTAGGCACAGCCAAGCCACCCACATAGGTTTTCTCCTGATATTGTACATCACCATTACAAACCTTGTAAAATTATAACATAACATAAACGTTCACGCCGAATATCCCCGAAGGGGTTGGCACAGGTACTAATACTCCTGAACATCACGTGACTTTGTCACCTGGTGTTCAGAGTACCCACGTTTTGCATGGACAGTGTACTCACCTGATAGGGGGCAGGCCTATCGCCGTTTTGTACGAATACACTGTCATATGACTAAGTACAACTCAGTCATGTGGGTTTCCTCACGATGTTTTCCCTCACCGTTAACAACCATGATAAATTAACCACACATATGTCTTTAGAAAAGACAAATTAGTGTAGGCCCGACCCGAGATTTGAACACTAGTCGCTTGCACGTTAACCGGTGTTCCATCCATTGAGCTATCACGTCGTCGTAAAATTATCTTCACATATAAACATATAATAAAAACAGATGGACGAAATATTAACTAAGAATTTTATGTTTTAGGTAACATGGAATTACGGTATAAAACTATGAAGATTTTAATATCAAATGTGTGAAATCATGTATCTATAAACTTTTCATTCATATTGCGAATTTGTCGCTTTTATTTTATTTATATATTTTACCTGTGTAAACCCAGACTTCTATGCACTGACACATTCCTTCCCACATGTGTTGTATGAGGCAACTTAGGGTATTGGGTATTTTAGGTGATCTATTTTAAAAACTTATTTAAAATCAATGCTTATCTCCACTTCTTAATAAACTTAAGAATTTCGACAACTAAAGTTCCAGCTACCCTTTTTGGTATTTGTAGGTATGAGTAAGTATAGCACAGATTACTTTTAACGTTGATGTGAAAAATAAAATACCATACCACTAAACCAGCTAAAACTTTTTGATCGCAAGCAACAAACTACAAATTGACCGTACGCAAATTTTTACAATACAGTTTTTCATCCCTCGAGTAAAATAGTGCGACAACCCATATTACTAAAAAGCACAATAACTATCTTATAAATTTACATCGCACCAATTTTCCGAGCAAAAATGCGTCCAAAAGCGTCATAAAATTACCTTTTCCGAACGGGCACCGTCAGCCATTTTCTTTCATAGCCCTGCGATAGAATTATTAAGCGGAGGCCGAAGTAGGTGCGGGCGGGCGGGGTGTGGGTGTCTTACACAGTAATCCTTAGTCCTTTGTGCCAAAAATATTGAAATCTCCGAGGCTGCCCTCTGCTGCATCATCATTTAATATCAGCAGGTATTCTATTCGAGTTCACTTTATGACGAGATTACTCCAATGTTTACGCCATAACGGGTTCATTTGTATGATTTTAAACGTAACAGATGAATTATTTCTTTATCACTCCTTAATTACGTAAGTAAACCGTAGCGCTAAAATTTCATTACATATTATTGTATTATATGTATGTACCTATGTTATTTTACATACATACGTACATATACTCACGTCTCTAAATCCATAAAGATGTAGCCAGAGTTTCAGAATAAGAAATTCATCTTTTGGAAGTTGATTAGGGAAAAGATTGGCCTCGAACCTTAGTCGCCCCTTACCTACACTCACGGGTAGAAATGGGATAGTGCTATTCTAAGCCGACACTACATAGTTTTTAAGAATATTTTTTTAATTTCTTATACTATTCAATTTCAGTTTTGTTTTTCTACAAATTTTAAATAAGCGTTTAATATGACCGATACCAGGAACCTGTTTTAATATATGATAGAAATAAGAAGTGAGTGTGAAACACACATTAGACCCGGTGCTCTTTTCCACTTAACTTTCAAGGTGTTCTAAGGATACAAACCTTTTAACTGAGTAAATAACCATACAACACACTGAAAGAATAAATTCTGCATAAAGTATCCGAAACTCGCGCAACCAGACTGAGATAAGCCAATCCGCAACGAAATGTATTCATGGAAGCTTATTTCAAGATAACAGACATTGTTGAAGAACTGAATTCTTTGTTAACGTCACAGATTTTTGTAGAAACGGGATTATTGTGTTATAAAAAAGATTTTGTATCTTACTGTAAGATTAGTATATCTGATTGTCTACTTTGTAGGTTCGGTTTCAAATGACACGAACCGAAGTTTATACGAGGCAAATAAGGGCAACAAAAATATTGAAGCTTATTGAGTGATTTTTAGGCGATGTGGTTGGAGGCCCATCACCAGTCACCCATTATTTTACACACTTGCCGCCAATCAGCTTCCAAAAGTAGCTAATAAAATATGCTTTGCTTTTATAATTTATTCTGAACTTATTGTTTCATAAAATTAAAATCAAGACGTCACTATCCCTTTTTACTCACGGGTGACGTAATAGGTGACTAAGGGTATGAAGCTGTTTAAGTGGTTTTTGAGCGATACAGTTAGAGACCTATCTAATGCTATCAACTTCCAAATATGGCAGAGGAGTTTCTAGCTTTGAAGCTCTGGCTACCCCTTTTTGGGATTTATGACCGTGAGTAATGTATGAATATAACATAACATAAACATAAACGTTCACGCCGAATATCCCCGAAGGGGTTGGCACTTTGTCACCTGGTGTTCAGAGTACCCACGTTTTGCATGGACAGTGTACTCACGTGATAGGGGGCAGGCCTATCGTCGTTTTGTACGAATACACTGTCACATGACTAAGTACCACTCAGCCATATGGGTTTCCTCACGATGCTTTCCCTCACCGTTAACAACCATGATAAATTAACCACACATATGTCTTTAGAAAAGACAAATTGGTGTAGGCCCGATCCGGGATATAAACACTAGTCGCTTGCACGAGAACCGGTGTTCTACCCATTGAGCTATCGTGTCGTCAATACATACATATATCACTTATGAATATATGTTGTTAAAATCAACACCAGCATTATAAAACTACTAAAAGACATACTCCTAAGAAAGCAAGGTGATATAAAAATAAAAATTGAAAACAACAAATGGTTTCCAAGAGTCTCTTTAACTCTTCAGTACCGTTTCATTTAAGCGATAGCGATACAAGGAAAGGGACACTTATTAAATTACGAGTAGCAACAAAAGAACAGACGCCATCAGAGTCACTAAAATGGTAATTTATGTTAAGTAATTTGTATGTAAATAGATCTGTGCTACCGAAACTAGGAGAGAAATTTCATTTCGTCAACTTATCTATAATTACAAATCAATTTGTTATCCAAAAGCTCTTCGACGAAAAAAACGTATAAATAATTGATGATATCAAATAGAATCTTTTGTTTCGTTCACATAATTTAATAATACCTTTTTCGATTGGCCCCAGTAAAAGCCTTATTGATTGACAATCGTGAAATTGTTTGCCTTTTTTAATACACCTTAATGTTCTACTATTGAAAGGTATTGTCTTATCAAACAAGGTTATTTTCTTTGTATTTTATTTAATCAGGAAAATTACCAATAGGTATTTTTTTTCGTCAACGGGTTCATTTCAACCACCCTAGCAACGAACTTGTGGTGGTTGTATTTCTGTGGTTTTGTCTATTGTTTGTAATAAATCTTATTTTAAGCTAGCCTAAGTTTGTCACGGTTATGAACCCAGAAAAGGTTATTTGGGAGTTCAGTGGGAATCAGAAAGCAAAATAAAGGATGGTTAGTATATCACGTCGTGTAGTGTCGGCTTAGAATAACACTACCCCATTTCTACCCGTGGGTGATCGTAAGTGGCGACTAAAGGTGTAGCGGCTTTTTAAGTGATTGTTGGGCGATGTGGTTGGAGACCCGTCACCAAATTCATTTAATATTACTATCTTTTCCCCACTCAATTTAAAAAGTGGCTGAGGAATTTCTCATTTCAAAGCTCTGGCTATCCCGTTTAGGGATTTATAGCCGTGAGTATATGTATGTATGTAGTATATAATTTGCCACCAGCAACATAGCCCAACATTGACTTAAAGCCCTAACAACCTACGTTGCCTCTTTGGACATCCGTGATTCTAAGCCGGCACAACACAGCTAATAGAAATTATAAGTACTATTATACTTCACACCTCAACCGAAGACGATTACTAGATATTACTTGCAGCAGCTCACGAGATAATGCTGTCTCAGTCACACTTTAAGAGCCGTAGTCATAGAGATATCAACTACTATAGAGCGAGCAAATGCACATGTGAACATTGAGAGCACATGAGAACATGAAATCAAATCTAGCGCCAACCGCAACAGTTGTCAAAAAGTGCAAATCGAAAGCGTTAGAGGAGTGTTTGTCAGAAGTTTTTATTTGTTTTTTACAATAAAAATGGTGAAATGCGCAGTTAAAACGTGTAAAAGTGATACGCGAAAACACACCAAACAAAAATCAAATGTGACTTTTCACAAGTAAGTAAGTTTTATATAATAATTTAAGTGATAAAATTTTATATTCGCGGGGTTGAAGGAGGCGTTGGGGGACGAAATCTATCAACCTTACGAATGACAAGCTTGACGCACGCACACACGCACAACGATTTAGAGATGGGGTGCTTTCATTATGATGTTTCAATTGTCGATCAATTAATCGTTCGATACAATCGGTTAATACTAAATATATATTTTTTGGTAATTGTTTAATTCACCTAAAAATCAATATGTTTATGAGTATGTGACTTTGCTATTTGAATTTGTAAGTAATAATTTCTGGAATAATTATATATGTTTCTTTGTAAGAGTTCAATAGAGACGTAACTTGAATACCAAAGAAAATACTAACACATTACATGTATATTTTTATACACTTATGCCTTAGCATTTACTCTTTGGGCTACAATAGGTTTGTATATATTAACGAATTATATTCGCACGCCTTTACTTGTATTAAGTGAAATGTTTCTTTTAGAGAATTGGCTTTAATTTTCCCAACGATCTTTTAATTAGTTACTCACAATAAGATGTTATAAATTCTAATTTCAGGTTTCCAAAGGATCCCAAAATAATTAAAAAGTGGATCGATGCTGTTCACCAAAATATTAATTCGGAACCTAACATCTGGAGCAGGATATGTTCATTGCACTTTCCGGATTCCTGCTTATACAACACTAAAAATGGCCGAAGGTGTTTGACAAGTAATGCTGTTCCATCGCTTTTACTTCCTTCGATACCTCCTACCCCATCTTCATCAACATCATCAAACATCAACATACCAGATACACCCAGAAAAAAAAAACTTGCGAATGAAATCACCCACCTAAAAGATTTGGCAAAACGCCGTCGACTACGGTTGAGTGCTGTCCAAGCAGCTAACAGGCGTTTAAAAAAGAAGGCAAGTATATGAAAGATTTGTTTTTATGTGTAAACTCATATGACTAATTTTCACTGTGTCCGCAATGAAAACAAAATTATTTTATTTTAGGTCAGTGATTTGGAACATATTCTATCAGAGTTGAAAAAAAAAACACCCTATACAGTAAGATCGAGCCTCTTGATTGGGACATATACGGGCTATGAGAAGTGAGAGACTGTTACATAGTACTGATAAGTTAAAAAAAATTACAAGTTCTATTAAGAATTATATATTTATTTAATTAACTGTTGTTGTTTTTTAAATTTTCTGCAAATAATCATTTTCAACATCCCCTGCTGGACAATACGTACAGAAGCCATTCACCAAAAACTATCCACCAAACATATTACATACATACAAACATATACTCATGTCTATAAATCCCTAAAAGGGGTAGCCAGAGCTAAGAAATTAGAAAATCCTTAGCCACTTTTGGAAAGTTGAGTGGGGAAACGATGGTAAATAAAGGTTGTTGCTGAGAGGTCCCCAACCACATCGCCCAAAAATTCCGTAAAAGCCCCGATACAGTTAGTCGCCTCTTACACACACCCACCGGAAAAAACGGGGAAGTGCTATTGTAAGCCGACACTACAAACATAATAACAATCGTAAAATTCGAGGGTTCTCCCCTTGGTCAAATTTCAGAATCATTTTATAAAGTATCGATTCTCTTGTTTGATAAAAAATCGATGTTGCACAGATTGATAATGTTTAACAATTACCCATCCGTATTTATCAATATAAATATACGTAAGTAGCTATAGCACACCCGCCGACACTGTGCACAAGCGGGAGTCTCGCAAATGCGAGTAGGTAAAGATTGGGGAGTCTAGATCAATTCACCCTCGCTTCGCTCGGGTGAATTGATCTAGTCCTCCCCAATCTCTCGCTGCTTTTCGTCAAAATTATATTTATTTCTGAATTTCTATTTGCAGATCGTTCTAATTTTGCAGATCAATTCAAATCTGTCTAGTCCCTCCAATCTTTAAGTGCCTTTTTTTCCACCAAAAGTATTTGTATTTTATCCGTTGTCTAATTTCACTCAATCTTTATTGAACTTATGCTACTTTTTGTTTTTGTTTCAATCTGTTTCCGCTTTTAGAAATATTCAACATGCTACCTGTTTTGTTATCATTTTTGTAATTATAACATAAACCACCATATCACTAATCTTTTTGTTTAGGTACATTGTGTGTGTGTATCATTGTTTCTGATAGGAACTATCTGGTTATTATTTTGGTTATTATAATTGCAAAAGGAACAAGAAATATAAATAAAATACATTCGTGCTTTAAAATTTATATAATATTTTTTAAAATACACCATTTTCGTAAACATGTTACATTTCGTAACGCACAAGTAGCGGAATGATGAATACAATTATGAATATCATTACTTAACTTAAATTCTTCATACAATCTTAACAAACTAGGACAATTCATCTCTTCTAAATTAATAACATCTTTATAGTCCAATAATATATCTTTAATCCAATTCACTTTTTCAGTACCTTTGCAATAAACAGTTTTATCAAACAAAAAACTAACAACTAGTGTCAGACACTTTTCATAAGTAACAAAGCCTTCGTTCCAATTCATTTGTTTGTTTCTTTCTATCCACCTTATTTGCTTTCTTTCTGTATCTGATAGTCTATAGGATGGAAAAGGTGACTTTACCAAAAATACTTGCATTTGATTATTACATGCGATTGCAATTTCTTTTAAAATAAATTGGTTGTCATCTTTCCTGAATCCTTGCACGTCTACAATGGCTATAAATGTCATGATATTTTTCGCACTATGTTACTTAACGGTCGATACTCTACAAGGCGATCGTTAATAATTAAGCACTAGTATCCTTAGGAATATCGATTAAACTTTCGATTTCCAGTCGAACATCGACAGGGCCCGTTTTTAAATTTTCGTTTTGCCTTGAGCAATCTATTACAAATATTGGAGCTTTTACTTTAAATTCTTGGTAATCAAGCAGCGGGTCCACTGAAATGTTATAAAATGACTGACGAAATTTAGTGTACATGTCATATAATATACTGTACTTGTTTTCATCAAACTTTAGATTAAGTGCATCATAAGGATAGTAATAAGAATTTAAAAACAATTTAATGTTCTTTAAATTACAGTGATCGAAAAAGGTGCTCTCACGCGTCTTATTATTTTTCCGACTAGTTTGTAATCCAAATATAACGTAACGAGGCTTTTCTAATTGTGAAGTTGTTTTTATAGCCCACGAATGTTTTGTAGTTTGAGGCAATAATGGATACTCATACAGATCCCAATTCCTGAATGCAATTTGAACTGCTTTGTCTTTTTCCAAATGTTTTAACAATGTAAGCCTTTGCTGATCTGATACTTTGACATGAGGCATTCGCCACTGTACCTTTTGCAAATTAAGATTTAAAATTTCACCATTATTTAATAATACGCTGTTTAAATTTGTGCTGCTTCTGTTAAGTATAAGTTCATGCTTACAATTTATGATAATTTTTTTATAATCTTCAGCAAAACCTAGTAATTTATTCAATGGTAAAAGAACACAAAATCGACCATCTTGTTCTGGAAATCCATCCACTTTCCACCCCCCACATTTCAGCGGCTTTGCTTTCTCCACTGTTCATGGATACTAAAGATTTTAATGTAGTTGTTATTCCAGCATTTTTGATACGATCTATCTCAACACCATTCATTTCATATCTAATATCTTGAAATAAAAACGATATGGCATTATTTGTTAATTTAACTTTTTTTTTATCACTGTACTATCTTTTTCTTTTACTTGCACAAGGAAACTTCCTTCAATATATATTGCACTTGCAGAAGGTAATAGATAAATATCTTGCTGATGAATAGGTATGCGAATTTCATCATTTTCGTTAAAACTGTTGTTATACGGATTATATGTATGAACTTCATAACTTTCGATAGAATTATCGAATTGTGGATAATCAGATATCTGAAGGACAGTCATACTTTAAACCCAATTGCTTGAAGAAATACTCTATTACTTTTTGAGATTTTAATGTTTTGTTTTTTATTTCCGTGACTGAACCGTTTGACAACCCGCTTGATAGTGGTATTATTTTTATTTTTACCTTGTATTTTATAAGCACTACCATAATCGTTATATACAATCATCTTAATTTTCGCAAGTGACGACACAACTGTATATTTTCGTTTATGAAATCAATCAGTTTTCCTTTTACATCCAAAACCCTAACTGTTATTGACGAAATATGTCGTTTTCTTATTGGAAAGTAAATTACGGTTTTCGGAACTTCAATCAATTGATGTCCTGACGGAATATTTAGCACAAACTCATGGATTATATGTGTGGGTTCACCGTTAGTGTATGAGCCCTGTATGAGATCACTTTCTATCTGTATCACAGACACTGGGAGAATGTTTATAGGGTGAGTCGATTCATGCCATTTATAGGGTTCTAAAATCGTTTCTGAAAACCCCAATAATGAACCTATACTATTTTTAACTTTTAAATTAATTGATTTTGTACAAAATAGAGAACACTTAAAAGTATTGTTGTTAGGTTGAATGATTAACTGACAGTCTTTTATTTTAGATTTGAGATATTCTTGTATATCAAATAGATCGTAGGTACCAATAGGAATTTCAACGACTTCATTATCGCCGTAAGAAAATATATTATTGTTTTCATGAATATTAGGAATTGTATTAAAAGTCGAAAAATATAATAAACCACACTCATAATTACTATCTAACATTAAGGGAGGATTAAATTCACATTGAAGTATAGAAGTGTTGCCTGTGATGGTTAATGTTAAAGACATCGTGATGAACTAAACCTTTTTTTCATCTCGTTCCTTATTTATCTATCTAGATTCCCAAAATGAAAATAAGAATTTCAAACATAAATGACCACATATATACGGATGAGTTTTTTGTTCATTATCGTAATTGTAAAATATATTCGATCCTATATATTTTTCTAATTCTTCAGGGGGTTTTAAATTTCCATAACTATCAAAATATTCTACATAGTTGCCACATTTTGCGTAGGCTACCCAATGAGTTCCCGAATTTTGAGATATATCGAGATTGATAATACCACATTCTTTTTTAGGGTTCCGTAGCCAAATGGCAAAAACGGGACCCTTATAGATTCGTCATGTCTGTCTGTCTGTCCGTCCGTCCGTATGTCACAGCCAGTTTATTCCGAAACTATAAGAACTACATTATTGAAAATTGGTGCGTAGATGTATTCTGTAAACCGCATTAAGATTTTAAAATAAAATCTGAAAAAAAAACCAAAATTTTTAGGGTTCCCCATACATAGAACTGAAACTCAATTTTTTTTTTCTTCAAACCTATACGTGTGGGGTATCTATCAAAAGGTATTTGAAAATGATATTGAGGTTTCTTATATCATTTTTTTCAAAACTGAATAGTTTGCGCGAGAGACTTTTCCAAAGTGGTAAAATGTGTGTCCCCCCCCCCGTAACTTCTAAAATATGGGCATGATAAAACTGAAAAAAATATATGATGTGTATTACTATACAAACTACTAACGAAAATTAGTTTGAATGAGATCTAGCCAGTAGTTCTATTTTTTAACGTCATAAATCAAATTACTTACCTAATTTATTAATTTCACTGAAATATATAACAATAATTTTACTATCACAGGCCTTACGCATAAAACGTGTACCATTGTTTATATTTAATTCAACGTCAATCAAACTTACAACGAACTACAAAAACTTGTATATTACCTACCTGCTGCTAGTGCTGCTACGGAACCCTTCATTAGCGAGTCCATCTCGCTCTTGGCCGCTTTTTTAATGGTTTCCTAGGTAATTCATCTCTCATAAATACTCCTCTAAAATGCGGAATGTGCTTGCTAAAATTAAGTAAATCAATATTTGTAAGCGCCCTTTTAGGTAGCCTCGAAACTAGTTTTTTCCATTCACATAAATTTTTAAACCATCACTATGTTCTCTAAGACGAAGTCCTTTTCCAATGTACAACTCTTCCATTTTTTGATTATGTCTTTTAAGTTCTTGCAAGCGCTCTTTAGCCGATTTTGTGACATTAATAGCTCTAGCAATGCCGGCTGCACCACCAGCCAAGCCTCCCGCAGCAGACAATCCGGCAAATATTGGTATCAAGGGTAGAAACCCTCCAACTTTTGGAACAGGTATTACTCGTGGAACATTTACAGGTGTGTTTGAATCTGAGGTCAATTCGTTTGCAATAGCAACAGCTAAGTCTATGGCTGCCTTTTTACAAGTAGGCTTGAATTTCTTAATATGTTTCTTTGTAAGAGAAACAATGTTTTTTAAATGTTTCCTTGATTCCAGTACCAGTTTTAACTTCTTTTTTGTATGATGCATTCTCACGTTTTCTAATTTTATTATTTTTTGTTTTTTTTAGTGTCTTCCTTAGCATTTTTATTTATCTTTTAATATAAAGGGAATAATTACTACTCTTTCTTCCAAGTCTCGAACATAAATGAGATGAAATAGATCGTTATTTACTTATAAAACTCTTGATTTATGTATCCAACTGTTTTCTTCAGCAGGTAAACCCAACCATTTTACTAGTAATTTGTCACCTTTCTTTTTTATTACATTTTCAATGAGATAAACGTTTGGATATAAAGTTTTTTGTAATTCTTGAGGATAAAATGAACCCAAAATGGGTCGATGTCGTGCATCTTTTAAAAGATATGTATACGGATTCGTATTCTGTACTTTACTAATCCTAAATATTTCAGTCGACCAATTCGGAGTGAATCCTTTTTCAAATGTTCCTTTATATTTACTAATACGGACATTGTCTCCTACGTTAAGTTTTGATATACCTTGTTTTGATCTTTCATTTGATTCTAATTTCCTATATCTATCTTATACAGTTTTCTTAACATTGATATTAACTTGACTTGGTTTGAGCGCGATTGTTCTATGAACAGTATTATTGTATGATTTTATTAATTTAGAAAGAACATTATTGCACCATAAATAACTACCTTGTAAACTAAACTGCTTGTACATTTTACCTTTAATGGTCCTTATAAATCTTTCTACAATGGATGCCTTTTTGGTAGAATATGTAGAATAATGATTTATTTTATATTGATTTAGTAACTGTTTCAATTTCTTGTTGTAAAATTCAGTTCCTAAATCTGTTTGCAAATTTTTTGGAATGCGACCTTTGTTTAACAAATTTTGAAACGCAAGTGTTATACATTCCATACTCTTTTGTTTTAAGGGGTAAGCCCAAGCGTACTTAGAAAAGGTGTCAATTACTGCTAAAATATATTTGTAGCCAGAATTTTTATTAGAAAAAGACTGCATATCTATAAGATCAGCTTGCCATAGATCATCTATGTCCTTCATTACAACGTGTCTTCGAGGAAAGTTTTTTCTTGCTTGTTTATGAATTTCGTTAACCACACTTTCTTTGCTCATTTTTTCTTTATTTTCGCGGAATTCGCATCTAAGTGTTGTTGAACGCTATATATATCCCTTGTTAATTCTTTTGTAGCCTGTGTAAAGTTTTTACTTATTGTCTTGAGTTGAGAAGATAATGTGTCAAAAATTGTGTCAACGTAATGTTTAGTTGCACAGTCTTGAGAATCGATTGGTGCTCCGATGTTTTTAATAATTTTATTTTTAGCATCTAAGCTGCAATCTTCTGTTAAATCAATACAGCGCTCATGATACACAGCTTCAATATTTTTTTGTTTTTTAAAAATATGATGCAAAAAATTGTCAACGTTCATGATTGACTTTCTCTAATTGACTAGTTGAGGAATCATGCTGCAACCTTTATTTATTCCTTAATAATGCCCGCTTCCTTTAATTCTTCTATAATAGAGATTATTTCATTATCATGGTTTGTATTGCCAGCATTTTTTGAAGCTAACAAGACTTTTAATCTATCAATTAGTTCGTTGGGATCATCCCAGTATATAAAATCCGTATTCGGTATATATTTTTTCAAAATCTGTAAATTACCTCCTTCCTTACATTTATCAAATTCAGAAAAAAGAGGTTTTATAATACTCAGATATTTCATTCCAGCGTTTCCTAATATTTGTCCTGAAGATGTAAATCCCCTTTTATGTGCATGTGTATGAACCAAAATATCTTTATACACAAGTTTATCTTTTTCAGCAATTAAACTTTCGTCGGGCCTATTTTCAAATAATAGTTGTTTCAGTCCTGGTGTCACTTCATAGCTTTTCTTATTTATGCTGAGAATTGTATAATTATTAGAAGGATTTGATCCATATGATTTTAACGTCACCGGGGTATTTCCGATCATTAAATTGTTTCCTTCTGTTCTGACGCCGTATGTAACATTGTAGTTTTTAACCATATTTCGAGGAGAATTGCTAGACATTTCATTTGTCATGTTACTCTTCAACTTGATTTGTGAGGTAAAGTCTGGCGATATTATAGGAGTTGCCATATTTTCTTTATCTAGCGTATTATAAGAATAAGGCGAGTCTGCAATTGCTTTATGAGTTTCTAATTTGACTGACGATTTGCTATCTAGTATGTCGTTTTCATTTAACTGATCTTCATTATCCGAATTTTTTTCGCTAACGCTTGTAATATTTTCATCAATATGATCAGTAAGTTTAGAAATCTTAGAATTTTCTTTGTTTGGAAAGGTATTAAGTGTGATCATAGCTTCTAATGGTCCTGTTATTGGTTTCAATCTTTTACACTGCTCAATTTCTAAATTGTGGTCTTCTTGACGCATTTGCTTTAATTTATTTTTAATACTTTGTACTGATTTTATTAATTGTTTCTTTATATCTGTTTCCATCATTAAACGCCAATTTTAACAAACTACTGCTAATTGATACAGTTTATTTTCGATTGAATTTAGTTCCCATAGTTCAAAGTATTTATATCTTATTCAAATTTCACAAACACATCGAATGTTTTCCGATACCTTCCATTATTTAGTTCACAGTCTTTGTTTATTATTAAACATGAGTATGGATCTTTCCAAATACGAGCCGCTAGTAATTTAAAATCGATCCAACTGAGATCAGAACTTACATGTTCATCGTAAATATGTTTTAAATTTATATCATCCTGTTTAAAAATAATCAATAAATTTGCATTGTCTCGTATAAGTTGTTTAGGTATTTTAGAGTAGGTCTGTGATAAGTAGAAACAGTCTATATTTTTATGACGTCCCATGGAAAAGAACTTGCGTATGTTAGTTTGATTTTCGCAAGTTACATCATCGAAAATAATAATTGATCTTTCTAAGGCTTCATTAGGTGATATCACATCTTCTTTATTTTGAAACATAAATAATTTGACATTAGGAATACTTTTAAGAACTTCTTCTAAAAATTTATACTTTGGTTGAAACGTTGTTTTCGAATAAATATAAATGTTTCGAAATTTTAGTCCATTTTCGTTGAGTAAAAGACTAATCATAATATTTGTCTTACCGCAATTTGAGGGGCCGCATATAATACTGCGAATGGAATTAGGTAACAGTATACTGTGTCTACAAGTCTTTACAGAGGGCTCGATTTTAAATGCATCAATTTTTAAGGATACGGGTTGTTTGATTAACTTCATTTTGCTGTATGATGTCTGTAACTTTATAACCATACGTTAAATATGTAAGAATATTCTAAAAAATATACACGTACCTAACTACACACTTACGTCTTTTTGCCTGTTGACTTTAATTATACTAATAAGGAATAATATCTCTGAAATCATTGAAAAAAAACATGATATATTAAGTCGGATGTTTACTTGCATTTCTTAAAAGTATATTAAGACAACGAAATAAGGAGCATTTTGTCGAATACCCCTAACAGTTCACAGAAGGTATAATATGAAACACCAATGCTCTACTCGTCTCATCCTGTCAGTCGCTCTCGAGATTTCAGTGTAATACAAGTTAAGGCACTCACTCTAATCGGTAAGTTTTGTATAATATTTTTTTTAATTTATTTAGTCATAAGTACCCGGTTATTTCATATTTACGAATACGTCTATTTTTCTTTTATAGGCAATGTCGGCTGCAAGTCAAATTACATTAGACAACATCTACGATGTAACACAACCTAATATTGACGTTGAAGACGTGAATAATCCATTTTATCACGCTCAGGACGTCGATGGATGGCTGGAAAGAGTGGAAAAAAGGCAACGAGAATATTTTAAGAAATCACATGTTAATAAACAAGGGAAAATATTAAAAAAGAAACCTGCTACTAAATCTTCATTTATTGTGAAAAATAATCAATCGAAGGGGCGATATATAATTAAAATAGATATAAAAGCAGTTTGTGAAAGTGAAAATGAACAAAATGTAAGTGCCCAATATCTTGTGACTGACTTATATGATGATGTGATGGACAGTACAAAAAATATTATCAACAAAATATCTAAAAAAATATCAGCTGATTTAGATTTATAGTAAATAAAGCATGTTTTAATTAATCAATTTTATTGTAAAATTGTGATATTGAGTATGTACTTATCTTTAGGTTTAAAGAAAAAATAAAACACCTAAGTTTAATTTATTTCATTCTTTTTTATTTGTTTCTTATATTCCCTACCATTTCAACCTGATTTCATTATTGGAACATTTTATTATCTAAAAGATCTTGGATGAATAAAATAATTATAAATAAATAAGAACGTAAAAATTAAAACCAGAAATAATGTTGTATTTTAGGCATTTTATTAATATTAAATAAAAGATAAACAGTAATTTCTAATAAAAAAATAAACTAGTTACAAAATAGATGAAGAAATACAGTAAATGGATAAAATAGGTTAATCTAAGCAAACTACTTTCAAAAAGTCATAATATTGTGGTGGAATGGCCCCAAGGCAATGTTTCAAAAGTATTTTTAACTTGCTGCCTTTTGTTGTCCGTGCTATCAAGAACTAATTTATTTATTCTGTGTGTATATATATTATGACTCTTTGACCGTATTACAAACATATCATCTCTAAGACTTTCATTACAAAATAGCGCTCTCTTATAATTGTTTATATTTATTCGTTTAGTAATACACTTTTTAACTCCTTTAGCTTTTTTGATAGAAGTATTAATGGAGTCTATACAATATAGCTTGGATCGCAATCCAACAAACTCAGAAATTACCTCTCCACCCATTTCGTCCTTAAAATAGCCAGGTATTTTCATATTTTTTTTAGGCATGCTATAGATATTATCATCTTTAAAATTACTTGTATCAAAGTATTTGATGTGGCTTTTCATGTCTTCATAGAAATCATTAGTTCTTATGTAATAAAGCAAACTATCAGTGTCTGTGTAACACAACTGTATACGTTCACCGTATATTTTTTTCATTACAGTATAGTGAAAATAATAGAGGTGAGCCTTAGATAATTCCAAAATTGAGAATCCTATGTAAATAGGACGATCCAAAACCACATTTGACTTATTTAATTGAATCGCTACTAAGTTTTCTGAAAATATTGTTAAACTATTGAATTGTGGAGCACTTATGTATTTTTCAGCACCACACATTTTATTCGTAGTGTTAAATAAATCAGTCCATATATTGACGAGCTTAACATCCACTTGCTTTCTTTTGTTTTCTATTGTTTTTCCAAAAATAGAATTATTCTGTTTCTTAAAAAAGTCTTTTTCAAATTCTGATTTAGCGTTCTGTCTAAGACGAGTGTTTAGAGTTATATAAGGCTCTAAAAAGTTGCTTTGTTTAAAAGAAAGAACTCTATGAATCTTGAGAAGAGTTAACCCATTATTTAAACATTCTAGTAAATGAACATAATGAATAACAAATCGATATTTATTGTATAGATTCGCAATAAGCTTTGGAGTTTTACCTTTAACTTGAGAAAATTTTTCGGCAGCAAATGGTAAATCACGATGAGCATCATGAATACTCTCAGGATAATGCAAGTCGACTTCAAGAATATAACCAAGATTTCCATTGATCTTTACTTTTTTAATATCAAACTCGGATACCTCATCTGCTGTTAAAAATTTAAAATCACTTACGGGAAGTTTTTGCATCATTGCAAATCCGTATAAATTAACACAATCAAGATATATTAGAAACGAACTTGGTTCTAGCTCATTATAAAGAGGTAAATACTTATTGTTAGCCCGAGCATACCTTAATGCGCATTGAGAAAGGCCCCCTCTTATTCCACTTTCAATCATTTGATACATATCTACATTAGATATCAAATCTAATTCAATTTTGGTATAAAAAAGCATAGCATCCCAACTTAATGATGGTGAAGAAACGTAATAACATGGATCTAAATTATAATAATACAGACTCATTTCTCTAAATTTCTCAAAAATGTCAGTCAGTATTAGGACATCACATTTCAAATATAAATCAGTATATTCTCCCAAATTCCGAATACTGAAAGTTTGCCACACTTTTAATGCATGTTGGTAATCTTCTGGTGATATATTTGTTGAGGTGAGTCTATTATAAAAGCACGACCGATCGGGTAACTGAGTTTCATAATATTTCTCCCAATTATCTACATAATCATAGCAATAGATACCTTTTTTACAAACTAAATTAAAAAAAACATCGTCCGGGTAAAATTTTCGCAAATTCTTGAAGTCATTAGGAAATAAAGTTTTAGCTAACTGATCTAAACCAGAACTTAAAAAGTTAAACGAGTCAATGAATTTTAATTGCCCGAATTTCTTTCTATCAATAGGCACAAATTTCGTGAAAGATATATACTTTTCTTTAGAATGCGGTATTAAATTAATTCCGCCGAAAGTTTCAGATAGCTCTTTAATAAATAAATGACAATCGTAACCAGATAAGTTATGAAATATTATTGGAATAAAACTGCATTGCTTAGCGCTGAGATTGCAGTAACTATGGGCTGGACCTCTGTACTTGCCAGTGAAATGATCATGGTCTTTTACAATAATGTCTTCACTATTGAACTTAGTTTTGCAAATATGACAATTATCAGCGTTATTGTGCTGTATTTCTTCATCTGTAGAAAGAGCATCCATGATTCTCGATACCTCTAATAATTGATACAAACGCTTTATATCATTCGTAATTGATTCAACAAATCTTTTCGCACAATTTGGTCCACGATAAGAAATATAATCATTAAGTTCTGGTCTCGATTTACAACATATGTAATAAGCAAAGGCTGAAGCTTCATGTATTTGCACATTTTCACCGTTATTAGTTTTATTTTTATCTGAATATTCTCGTAATAAACTTTCAAAATCACCATAAATGACAATAGGAATTTTTTGAGTTCTTTCATAATGAGAAAATTGTAGTTTAGTATTTTCATCGGGAAGTATTGTGCGTATTCTTGAGCAACCATGATCGAACAATTTTTCCTCGCTACTAAAATAAGTAAAACATTCATCACACAAGTATATTTTACATTTGTGTTGAGTCAACTGGTCGCGAACAAGTCTTTCAAAATCTTTTATTAAACAGAAATGATTTTGAACACCATTGCTAAAATATAACAAATTAACATGATTGAGTTTACGTCGTGGGGTTTTATATAAGGGACCCATTATTTGTTCACCGTTTTCTACACCGTAAACATTAACACTAATGTGAGAATTATTTTTCTCAAATAATTTTATACTCTGAACACTGGGAGGAAAATCCATACCAGATATATCATATAGATTCGAATAATGCGGATATGAAGTCGTTCGATTGGGGTTGTCTTTCGTTGGAAAAATGTGAGCTGTTATACACCACAAAAAACAACGATCGTCATTATTCTTTATATTCAAACACGCTTTTTTACTAGATATTTTCATCGGTAAAGCAATGTACGAACCAGCTCGTAAAGGATTATATTTATTGATGTTTATTTCTAAATGGTGCACGGAATCTAAAGTCCACCCTGATTCTGACTGTTCAAATTCAGAACTTTTCGTTAGAAGTATTTCAGTAAACTGCGCGTATAAAGAAACAATATCAGTACTTTGAAAAACTGCTTCATACTTGCTATTAAAAGATTTCAAAGACTTTTCATTATTCTTAGGTAAATAATATGATGCGAAGAGTTCTAAGTTCACTTTAATTGTTTTATGTTCCATAAGATTTAATTTTATAATTTCACAAACTGTGTTAGCAAACTGTGATAGAAAATATTCAGGAGTATTTGTTGCTGCTGAAATGGGGTTAACCTTGTAACTAGCAATCCTGCCTTGAAAAGCTGTTGCTATTAATTGAATATTCTCAAATTTAGAACGAAGTAAGCAATTGGACTTATGAATATTAGATTTTTTGTGTGATGAAAGTTTGGGCACAAAAAAGTTGCAATCTTTACAAAAAAACATTATTCTATTTTAAAAATTATTACCTACCTATGTTAATTTTATTGCTTGTGATAAATATATAGTAACGTTAAGCAGTACGAGATTTATGGAATATTGCTTATTCAAATTATGAAATAGAAGGAAGTAAATATAATTGAAATAATTAACCAAATTAAATTGTATCAGATTATATTATATTGATTAATAATAATAACTTAAATTACAACTTATAATTAATATATATTATGAATTTCTTAGTAGGTAGTCGAGATTATATATTGATTAATAATTGTTTAAAATACAACTTATAATTAACATATTACGAATTTCTTAGTAGGTCATCGAGATGTAAAATAAATTGCTGCCCACCATTTGTTAAGAAAATAAAAGAGATTAAAATAATGAAGACAGGATCTAATTATGGAATACGAACTAAAACAGTTATGACTTCAAAACACATTACTTGCGTATAATACAGGTTGGACGTGTTTAAATTCGTCCCTGCCTGCTATGACAGCAGTATTAAGCGCTTTCCAAAAGCGCGTATCGGTGTCGGTTCCGAGTTTCAATGTTAACAATGAATGTTTCCAGCGCTCATTGGCAGCAATTTTTTCTACCTCCCGCGTCTGGTACACTTTTATTTCAACAAAGTACTCTCCTACTTTGACAGGGTCGGATTGAGTCGTGTAGCCTTGACTTAGCAGTTTGGAACATTCTGATTATATTTGTTTACTCTTACGTTTGTAAACCTCTCACTCATCCCTAATTTAAAAAAGGTAACATTATTACCTATTCAATAAAAAAAAAGAATCATAGAAATCGGTAGACAAACACCGAAATTATACATAAAATAAGCCAGCGCGCCCGTGACCAAAACCAAATCTTTACTAATTTATATATAACATACTAGATGGCGCCAGTAGTCGCATCCTACATCACGTAAAGATTTATGTTTCAGATTGTTATAAATACTTCATAGCGTTTTATTCCAAATTTGCTATTTAATGGAAATACTGAACCGTTCATTAAAGCGCATTCAAAATCACCAAACTACACTGTTTAGGGAGTGCTATAAATTAAATAAATTGAAAACATTGCGCTGAATTTCACAATGCTTAAGCAGGGACTGAAGAAAGATGCCTCAGATATTTAAAAAAACAACGCTACCCGTGCGAAGCTGGGACGATCCACTAGTTATAAAATAAAATCAGAATAAATATATTTTGGAATGGCTTGTTTTTTTTCTCATACTGACTCTTGCTTTTATCATATTGATGTACATATTATTATTAACGCTTGAATCGTTGAAGTGGCAAATAGGGGAACAATTTCTTCTGAACATCACATTCCGGCCTCTGATGTTTAGAGTACCTACCCACATTTTGCTTTCAAAGGGCGGTTATTCAATAAAATGCAATCAATATCGCCAAAAAGATTTATTATTTTTGATTTGAACCGTTATTAAAGGTACGAATTATTGGAGATCGAGCATAGGTTCGGTAGGCCAAGTAGGGTATAATCAACCACACAAGTCTAGAGCAAGTTGACAGACATTGACAACTTAACGTTCTTAAACCACTTAACGTTCCTCATAGATACCTAATGGAATAATTTCAGATAAATAAAGGAAAGAAAAATTTCGACACCGGCGGGGTTCGAACCCGCGACTCGTTTGCGTTCCCTACCTCCGTTTTTTTTACAAATTCGGAAGGCCACTTGTCTACCTTTTCAGATAGAATTTAAACGTTGAGAACGCCTAACTATCACATAATTTGAACGTTTTTGACATGAAAACCTCATGTGGGGATTATTATTAATAATAAATAAAAACTGCACTGGAAGCCGACACTGTAGCTCAATTGAAAGAAAGAAAGAAAGAAAGAAAGAAAGAAAAATCATTTATTTGGTAAAACTAAAAAAACAACAAAATAAAGTGATACAAGCTAGATTTTCATGCTACCAAAAAGGTCCCGCCTCAGCATAATGTACGTAATTGGCAGAGCGACGGGGGAGGTCCCGAGGTCGCAGGTTCGAACTCCACACTGGTGGGCAGTGACGAAAAAAATATTTGTTTCCTTTATTTATGTTTTATTTATTAGTAATAATCCCCATATAAGGTTTTCGTGTCAAAAACATTCAAATTATGGAATAATTTCACTTTCAGCCGAGTGGTTTTTGGGCGATGCGGTTTGGGGACCCATCACCAACGATACTATATTTCTACCATCTTCTCCCCTATCAACTCCTAAATGTGTCAGAGAGCTCTGAAGATCTGGCTACCCCTTTTTGGGATTTATGGCCGTGGGTATGTTTGTATGATTTTACTTTTTGGACAATCAAGAAATTAGGACTGCAATTTTTCAACCATACTAAAACCTCACACTACATCACAGATTCTTTATACAACCAAAGAAAATATCTATGTTCTATTTTCGATACTAATCTCGATGGAAACTAAGCAAGTGTAAACCGCAGCTTCTAACTCATTACAGCGGCGCCACTGCGAGGATGCGGTTCAATTGTGAACAAATTGAAATCTATTACGCTATTATGAGTTCAAGTCCAACTTAAGTTTGTCTTGGCTCCAAAAGTAAGTACCAAGCGTACAGCCTTAGTGTAGTATGGTTTATTTTTGAGTTATGAAAATACACATTTTATAAGTTTCAGCCACGTTGCTCAGATGCACCCGGATTGATGGGCCAAAAGAGCCACGTAATGGGCTCCCGATAAAAACTGAGACCAAGAAAAAGATAGAGTGACGAATTAGGTCTCTATGACAAGAACTGGTGGGAGACCGCTCAAGACCAGCTGAAGTGGTAGAAGCATAGCGAGGCCTTTGCCGAGCAGTGGGACACAAAAGGCTAATATATATGATAATAATAATAAACGTTTCAAGCAGGGCCCGGTAGCGTAAATAAATATTTTGCGTTACTATAAAGTCCAACTGATTCATCATCTTTATCATCAGCCTATAGACGTACACTGCTGGACATAGCCGGGGGGCCAGCGTTGGGGGGGGGGGCAATGATCTCCACAACGACCGGTTCTGTCCTGCCCTCATCCATCGGCTTCCAGCGACCTTGACCAACTCGTCGGTCCACCTTTTGGGAGGCCTACCCACACTGCGTCGCCCGATACGTGGCCGCCACTCCAGAATCTTCAAGCCCAACGGCCATCGGCTCTGCGTGCAATGTGCCCTACCCATTGCCACTTCAGTTTTGCAATTCTTCGGGCTTTGTCCGTGACCCCGGTTCTTCTACGGATCTCCTCGTTGCGGATTCGATCGCGTAGTGAAACTCCTAACATAGCCCTCTCCATTGCCCTTTGGGTGACTCGGAGCCTTCTAATGAGGCCCATTGTAAGAGGCCACGTATCTGTGCCGTAGATCATGACTGGCAACACACATTGGTCAAAGACCTTTGTCTTGAAAATCTGCGGAATTTCGGACGAGAAGATACGGTGCATCTTCCCGAACGCTGCCCAGCCGAGCTGGATTCGACGGTTGACCTCATTCTCGAAGTGTGCTCTACCTAACCAGATGGTATGTCCCAGGTCTATATATTGGTGAACAACTTCAAGCGTAGAGTCTCCAAGTTCAACGGGAGTGGGTACAACATGACTATGTTACTTGGAGTAATAATAGAGAAATAGTCATTCGACATGATTTTCGTCTTATACATGTTCATCTTAGGTACCACTCTCTCAGAAACTCTACTGAGATAATAATAATAACAATAGTACAGTTCGACACTTCCTCGGGCAGTGTATGGGGTGCTGGAGAACGATCCTGAGTTTAGACGGTCAGCGGATGACGGACGCGGATGACCAAATTGATATAAGGCGAGGGATTTTCCAGGGCGATTGCCTGAGTCCAGTTTGGTTTTGCTTGGCCCTGAATCCTCTAAGTACACTCTTGGAGAATTCGGGGACGGGCTTTCAGTTTCGGAGAGGCGGACCACGCTTGCCTCATCTCCTTTACATGGATGACCTGAAGCTTTACGCCCCCACGGCTGACAGATTGGCGGAGCTACTGACGATCACTAACGATTTCAGTGGTTCCGTCAAGATGGAGCTCGGGGTCGCTAAGTGTGCGGTCATCCATGTTGAGAAGGGGCATGTCGTGCACTCTGATGGTGTCGATGTCGGCACCAATCATTTGAGGGCACTCTCCGAGGCTGAAACATACCGGTATCTGGGCATGTCACAAACCATCGGTGTGAAGGTGGCAGACGTGAAACAGGGTGTTTGCGAGGAGTTTTATGAACGCCTGAAAAGTGTGCTTAATAGCTACTTGTCAGGCGTTAATAAGATCCGAGCCATTAACTCCTGGGTCATGCCTGTACTGATGTACACATTTGGCGTGCTCAGATGGACTCAGATCGAACTCGACGCTCTGGACAGACGAGTCCGCACGATGATGACCTCTCATCGAATGCATCATCCGAGGTCGTCGGTTATGAGATTGTATATCCCGCGGAAGTGTGGTGGTCGAGGCCTCTTGAGTGCCAAAACCATGCACAACCGCGAGGTATGCAACCTCAGAAACTATTTTTTGACGATGACGGATGATAGTATTCGGGGAGAGGTGGTCGCTAGTGATAAAGGACTGACTCCCTTATCGTTGGCCTCACAGGATTGGCGAACCCCGGAGGTACTTAGCACCTCTGATCGGGAGTCCGTATGGAAAGAGAAGGAGCTGCACGGGAGGTTTTACAAGGTACTTCACGAACCTTTCGTGGACCGTAAAGCCTCCCTGCATTGGCTGCGTTTCGGGGACCTCTTTGGGGAAACCGAAGGTTTTGTCTGTGCAATACAAGACCAGGTTATCAAGACGCGGAACTATCGGAAATACATCCTAAAGGACGGTACCACAGACATCTGTCGAGCATGTGGCCGTCCCGGAGAGTCACTTAGGCATGTTATTTCCGGTTGTTCGGCTCTTGCTAACACTGAGTACTTACACAGACACAACCAAGCAGCCAAAATCCTGCATCAGGAGCTCGCTCTGAAATACGGACTCTTGCAACAGAGGCTGCCGTATAACAAGTATCTGCCGGAGCCAATCCTAGAAAACGACCGTGCCAAAATCTATTGGGACCGATCCGTTATCACGGACAGGACTATTCTAGCGAATAAGCCTGATATCGTGGTATGGGATCGGTCGCAGTCGAGGGTATTTCTAGTGGATGTCACTATCCCTCATGACGAGGGTCTCGTGAAAGCCGACACCGAGAAGCGTCGGAAATATCTCGATCTGGCTCACGAGATCACCGACATGTGGGGTGTGACTTCGACAGAAATAATCCCAATTGTTTTGTCCGCGAACGGGTTAATTCCAACCAGCCTCGCGACCAACTTGAGGCGGTTGGATTTCTGTGGCGTGTCGGTTCCGGCACAGATGCAGAAAGCGGTGCTGCTCGATACGGCTCGGATCGTCCGTCGGTTCTTGAACCTGACTCCCTGACCCCGACCGACTGTGCTCTTGTCGGGGAGTACCGCCTCTCCCATTTAAAATTTATATTTTCTTTTTCGGCCATGGGAGAGGCGAGGAACTAAATGTCATACACAATAATAATATTTTATTTATTTAACACAATGAAAATTACAGTTCTATATTTTACACAAAAAATAATAATCTGATCTAACACATTGTGGGAGATAACACCCGCACTAGGAGGACCTGTATCGCGGGGTTTTCTCCTCAGTTTGTTTTTGCAAATACTTCGTCTTTACAATTACAAATCTAAAATCTTAAAATTATAATATCCACTATCCTAAAGTTATAATAATCTAAACCTAAATCTAGTTGTAAGTGTATTTGTGTGATTGTGTGTTTGTGAGAGTATGTATGTGATGTATTGAGTGTAATGTTGAAATGTATGCATTAAATATTAAAGGATTATTTATATAGGTATATTTAAATTTAATTTGGTAACTGTAAGTCATAAATAAATACATAAATACAATTTATTGAAAATATTGATAGAATAATACAAATTTAGTAATTAATAATATATATATATATATATATATATATATATATATATATATATATCAAAAATTAAGTCATTGGAGTAAGGGTTTCTTCAGTTTCGCTATATGTTAATTTCTGTAAATAGTTAAATAAGGATACTTTACATTCATATTGGTTTCTGGCGTGAAGTTTTAGTATTTGGTCAAATTTATTATACAAAAAAGGACCAAGAAAGCAATAATATCTATGAGCAAAAGCAGTCATGAAAATAGTCGTACGTAAATTTTGTAGTCGTCTAGAAGTAGGCTGTGCGTTCATGGTGAAAGGAACACTTTTATGTTGTGTCATGACCAATGACTGTATAAATAATTGACGTACGGTCAGAACCCCACTTTGTCTATATAGTTCTGTCGTGGAAAAGAGTCTCGGTTTAAAAAAGCAGATCTTTAGGATTGCTCTTTGGGCTCTTTCCAAGGGCAAAATATGTGTTTTAGCTGCACCTACCCACACATTAATGCAGTAGCTAATAATGGATTGACATAACCCGAAGTAAACCATTTTAAGAACTGTCGAATCCGCTAAATGTCGTAGTTTCGAGAAAATATAGATAATCTTACGAACCCGGGTGACTACAATATCAATGTGTGGTTTGAAAGTATTTATTTATTTATTTAAGTAAGTTGATTATCCAAGGTCACACCCAAGTATTTAATTTGTTTGACTTCTTCTATGTGCTTCTGGTTATACGTGTTAATGGAAGGATCAAAGGTGTTAATTGATAGTTTTATTGTGCTCTGTTTTGGAAGTGTTGAATTTCGGATTGCAAATGTCATGAATTTTGTTTTATCAATATTTAATGTCAATAAATTGAGGTCTAGCCAGTCAGTAATAATGTCAAACTAGGACTGAGCTATTAAGTTAACATCGGACCAATTATCAGCCGAAATTACTAGCCGTATTTTACTCAAATCCTCCGTGGTTTCAGCCATAACTACAATATCATCAGCAAATCGAAGATGCGTGATGTACTCGCCGTTGATGATGATGCCGAGTCCTTCCCAGTCCAGAAGCTTAAAGACATCTTTCCAATGCAGCAGTGTACAGTTTTGGAGAAATCACATCTCTCTGTCTCACTCCTTGCTGCAATTTGATAGGATTCGTATTCTAGTCCTGAAGTCGGACCGACATAGTGGCGTTTTCATACTCCACACCGTTACACCTCTGCAAAGATTCAAGTGTAGCCCAGCGTTCCATCGAATCAAAGGCTTTTTCATAGTCTACGAGCCCTAGACATAATGGCAAATTATACTACTCGGTCTTCTATATAATCTGGCGTAGGGTGTGGATATGGTCTATGGTACCAAAGCCTTTTCGGAAACCGGGAGGTTGAAAGTCGTCAAACCGTTTGTAGACATGGATCAGAAGCGATATTGGCCTGTAATTCTTTAAGAGGGTATTATCACCCTTCTTAAAGAACAGCACCACTTCACTCCTGTTTTATGTCTCAGGCGTGAATCCCGTGTGTAGAACAGTATTAAATAACTTTTGAAGGGCCTTAAGGATCGGTTTTCCAACCGCCTTCAAAAACACTGGCGTAATTCCATCCTCACCCGCTGCCTTGTTGTTTTTCAACTTTTTGAGAGCCATATTGATCTCGTAGAGGCTGACGTCCGGGATATCTTCGGCGTAGTGTCGGGTTAATCTGGCTCTTGGGTCTCTCGCCAGTTCAGTAGCAGGTCTTTGCACTGACGTGTACAACTGCCCATAAAACTTTTCGACTTCTCTCAAAACCTCCGGCTTGCAAGATAAAATTCAAATCATCAGTCTTAAATCTCGTTAACTGGCTCTGCCCGATATACAGGTCTCTTGCAAATACCTTGGAGTCCTTGTTTTGCTCAATAAAGGTTTTGATTCGCTCGGTGTCATGACGCCTCAAATCGCGTTTTAGACGTCGTCTGAAGACTGCACGGTTGAATTTCGTTTTTCTTCCATTTGCTGGAGAGTTTAGTCAGAGAGTCGTTTGGTTTCATATTCATATTCATTTATTCATTTTAACAATATTACATCGTATTTGAATTTTAAGACTAACTTAACATTAACTTAAAAACTAAAAAATATTAACAATTTCTATTACAATTTATAAGATAAGATAATATAAATATAAAATTGAGTAAGGATTGTAAAAGAATATATTGATACAAATAACATTTCAATAAATTTTTATAAAAAAGTCAAATTGAAATAAAAACATGTCAAATGCAAATATAAAAAATGGGCAATATTTTACAAATCTAGCCAAAATTAATTAATATTCCTATCACAACATTGATCACAATCATTATTAAATTATGGCTGATCTAGCTCTTTCAAATCGTATAAACATTTATGAATTAAATATTGTTTTAATTTGGATTTGAATGATTTCGGACATTGAATTAATCTTATTTCATTGGGAATACTATTATAAATATTTACCGTCTGGAATCTAGGAGCATGTTCAACCACTTTAAGATGGGGAATACCTACACTGTCAAGACGAAATTCTTTTCTCCTGCGTGACTCTCTACACATGGTTTGATTACCACGTTGAGTCTTGAAGAACTTTGACCCAACCTGTTGGACAGTTTCCACGATTTTGCTACTGAAATCATCCACATCCACGCAATCTCCGAGGTATTCGAAACGGTTTTGAAGATCGACTTGAAAGGTCTTAGGATCTTGGATTTGGACTGGTGTTGGACGGAGCGTAGACTTCATAAGCCGACGTCGTTCGAGCTCTATATTGATATTTAATGTGCCTCTGACCATTCGATGATCGTTTCCGGTCTTAACCGCACTGATCACAGAGACATAATTAAAGATATCCTTTTCGGTCGACATGATAAAATCTATCTCATTTTTGTTACACCGTTAGGACTCGTCCATGTCCATTTCTGCTATTCTTGTTTTCTGAAAAAGGAGTTCATTCATACTAAAAGAGGCCCTCCTTCTCCATAAAACCAGCCAACATATGGTCTCGGGTGTTACGTCTCCCAAATCCAAAGTTCCCTACTCTCAACTCATTGCCGTTTCATTTGCCGAGTATTGCGTTAAAGTTCCCTATAGCAATGGTGAAGTGATTTTTGGACGAATGCATGGCTCGGGATATATCCTCTTACATATTTTCCACCTCATCGTTGGAGTGTGTCGAGGTCAGTGCGTAAACCTGTATGACCTTCATCGAATAACGTTTGGTTATCCTGAGTATAAAGTACGCTACCCTTGTCGACACACTCTCGATCTTCTCCACGTTATTTGCTAGGGACTTGTGGACGATAAACCCAACACCACCCTGGGACTGCTGGTCGCCCTCCCGGAAATAGAACAAGTTGCCAGACTTCAGCGTTATCGTGTCTTCGCCCTCTCTTCGGACTTCCGATAATCCTATAATATCCCATCGCAACTTGCCTATCACTTCTTCCAGTTCAGCGAGCTTCTCGTCGGTCCGCAATGTCCGCACATTGTATGTTGCCAGGTTCAGCATAGGTCGTCGTTTGTGGCAGCCGGATCTCTGCCGGGGATTCCTAGCACCTCCTGCCCCACCGGTACCATGACTGCTGCCGTAGCCAGGAATAGTGGGGCCACCGGGGACTGGGGGCCAATTCGTCTTCGGAAAAACCATATGGGAGGGGTCCAATTGATTAATATATATAAATTTTAAACAGACATAGAAATATACTTACTTACATTTAGTTTTGAAATAATTAAAAAACATATTCGTATAGCACCAAACTGTGTATTAAAAATTTCAAACCCAAATAAGATAAGTATTATATATATATATATATATATAATACATGCCTTTTATATAAATAGCTATACATATATCTGTAGAAAATAAATTAACCATTAACTTTAAGTAAATCAAAAATAATAAAAAAAAAAGTAACACGACAAAATTAGGCAAACAAACCGCCCCAAGTTATAACCGGCCCAAAGGTTCCCATCACACTGGCAGCATTTCCACGCTGCACAGCGAGCGAAATCCTCTGGACCAGAAATGCCCCTGAGCGGTAGTCCAATCCCCAATCCCTCAAGCGACGACCAATTTCCCTAACAAAGTGTCTACCCTGGGATCCCCACACCCCCATTGTCTCGACAGCTAATGGTACAAACAAGTAACTCCCCATCAGCTGCGCGTACTTCATTGATTTTTGCCGCGCTGCCATCTCCGCCACGGCCCCAGGAGTTAAACTTGTGGAGCTAATGTGGGATGCCGCCAATGTACATACACACGTAGCATCCCATAAAAGGCAACGACCTATCTCCCACGGTATTAAAGTGAGACCGTCCGGACGTTTCCCGTCGCTGCGACACAAAACTGGTGGTTCCAAAACGGATGGAATGTCATTATTTAAAAAAAATACAGTATTTACCGGAAGTAAAATACATTACTATTATATTTTATGGCGCCATTCTTATGGCTAATTTAGTTGCTGTATAAATTAAATATGGAAGCATTTTTAATGGTTACAAACTTAGTATTTTGTTGCATCTTACTTTTAATAACTTACTATACGACTTATGCTCGTAAACTGTTAGTATGTGATTTCGTTTTAAAATGATTATCATCCATCTCACCATCGTTCATTAATTTTGACTTTCTAAGAATGTTTTAAAAGAAAGATACATATCTCTTTCATTTTACATGCATACATACATGCATTCACGCCATTATATCCCAATAAGAAAATCAAAAGCTATCGATAGCCGCTTTGTACGATCTTGGTAAAACCACTCAAGTTTCATCAATATAATTAATCATTCATCATCATCACTATATTCATACATGCTCTTTTATTCTTTAGACTGCAAACGCCTGTCATTTTGAGCACATTCTCTAGTTATCCAGATGAAAAAGCATATTTCATTACAAGTGCGGAATGGCTGGCATTGCAAAGAGTTCCGACTCGGAACGAGTTGCAATGACGGTTCCGCACGTGTACTGAACGTTTATTTTAATACAGTTGCGAAAAAATGAAGCTGAAAATTTAATAAAATAATAAAAACACAACAAACGACTGAAATTGCAAAGAAAATTTCTGGAAAATGGCGTCAACCGTAGACCATAAAGAAAGTAGACTTTAAGCAGAGATTATTTTTTTTCACCCACTCTGGTGGATAAAGGAGACTGCCCAAAAGCCGTCTACAGTAGAATATTTTTATTGATATGAAATCAAAATGAAATTAAGTGACATGAAATGAAACCTAATTCAATCAAATCATTAAATCTGATATTGAAACAAATTAGTAGTTTCTTTTTAGAAATATATCTACGTATTTGCATGAAACATAAAAACTACTTTGATTTTTTAGGTAAAAACTTCATGGTTGGTTTTTTTTTTATAATATACTTTATTTTGACAGTTGGGAAAGAAAACGCACTAGTGCGGGAATGGCAAAAAAAGCACGAGTGTGTAATAGCCCACATCCCGAACGATATACGTCCCTGTAATACGTCTTTTACTTGTACTTTTTGAGCAACTGTATTAAACTTTTTAAATACGGCTTGTGGAATACTATTTCGACTATATTATTATTGTCAATAATACATAATCCAACGTTCCAACCATTTCAAAAGTCTGAGTATTTTGTGACTTAATAGAAAGTTGCCTTAAAAGGATTTTAGTTGCCGTGTTAAATATTTGCCTATATAAATTTACTTAAAAGCATAATTAGCAAATTTTATGATATGAGCCAACCAGGCAATATAAAAGGCTAAAACTTCTTACAAAGGCGCAAGTCCGTAGTGAAAAGAATAAAAAAGCGTGTATGAGAAGAACGATGAATGTGACAGAAGCAAGAGAGATTTGTCAGATTCGTTCAAATAGTGGCGATCGATAGTCTCTGTCAATGGGAACAACGGGCTTCCTTCAGGTGAACGACCGGAAAAAGCCAAACCAGGAGACATTACCAAAAAAAAAGTGTTTATTATTATATTATTTAAATCAAATTGATGATAAAAGGTCACATCTAAATAAAGCTTGATTAAAATAAAATGGTTCCAAACAAAAGCCTAAGAAGAACAATTAAATCCATCCGAGATAAAACTTATTAAGTAATTGCTTTCAAAATCGTCGAAAATTTTCCAAAGTCTGGCCAAGACAACTTATAGCAAGAGTGTTTGCTTGTGTTTATATTAATAAAATTATAGATGTAATAACTAATAGAGTAACCAAGTGTATTGCGTGTGTTGTGTGTGTAAGTGTAGTGGGTATTGCGGCCAGAAAAGTTCAAGAAGTGTAGACAGAAGCAAGCCCTAAGAAAATATCATTGTTCTACAAATCTGAAATAGCTTTATAAACATACATACATACATATACTCACGGCAGGGATTTATCCCTAGAAGGGGTAGCCAGAGCTAAGGAATTAGAAATTCCGCAGCCACTTTTGGAAGTTGCGTGGGGAAAAGGTGGTACAAATAAAGGTTGTTGGTGATGGGTCTCCAACCGCATCGCCCAATAATCCCTTAAAATGCCCCAATACCGTTAGTCGCCTCTTACGTACACCCACCGGAAGACATGGGGTAGTGCTATTCTAAGCCTACACTACACAGCTTTATATATTTATTTTTTTATATGACACAACTCTAAACAAAAACTTCTGCAACCACACTTCTTTTCGCAGCATCATGCCAAAAATGAAAAACCAACAATAAACATTCATTCTTTTTACTCTCTAACCGTATAACACTGAAATAAATTTGACTCCCCGTCCCACGACCGCATAATATTCATCTACGCAAAATTGCTCGAATACAAAGAGACAATGGTTTTATTTACCGCACACGCAATCAAGTTACTACAAAATTAAGTTACTAGATGCTACATATGGTTTTCATTTTATCTTTAATATTTGATTAAAAAAAATAGACATATGATCTATGAAAAATTGAGAAGGTATGGCCCACTAATTTATAGATATATAAAGTATAACATTCGTTTACACGTGCAAAACAGCGTTTATAAATTATTTTTTGTACTTTTCTTTATCGCAGGTAGTCTCAGCCCACTCCAATGGAAACTAAAAGTATTTTCATCTACAACACAACTCCAAACAATTTTTTTTGCAACCATACAAAGACAGTCAAACAAATCTTTTTACAGCATCATGCCACGAATGAAAAACCAACAATAAACATCCATTCTTTTTACTCTCTAACCGTAGAACACTGAAATAAATTTGACTTCCCGTCCCACGACCGCATAATATTCATCTACGCAAAATTACTCGAATACAAACAGACAATGGTTTTATACCGCACACGGAATCTGACATGGTTTCCAATGTTTTGCAAGACATTGCAACCTTGAATTTTTTTTATGTTATTGTTCATAAAAACCTCATATGGGGACTATTACTAATAAATAACGAAAAGAAAATTGTCGACACCGGCGGGGATCGAACGCGTGACCTCCGGGTATACGCCCCGTCCCGGTTCCGTCCGTATATGTCTTTTAATATAGGGTTCGATGATAGAATATGTGCTCAAAAAGGCAGGCGCCTTAAGTGTGGGAAATAAAAAGAGAACAAAATATATACTAGGGGCGTGCGTGAGTATGCATTTAAGTAAGGTTTTGTACATATTAGGTTATAAGACTTAAACTCACCAATAGACCGTCAAACAATTTTTTTCACAGCATCATGCCACAAATGAAAAATCAACAATAAACATCCTTATATATATCATATATAACACAAATCAATCATTCTACACATTTTATGTTACAACTTTTCTTACATATCTGTATGTACTACTGTTTTTTGTATCTTCTGTGGATGTCTGTTATTGGCTTTTTCTTTGTATTTACCTAATTGTAACTTATATGTTTATGTGCTGTTGATGTCCCTAATAAAATAAAAAAAACCATTTTACTTTCTAACCGTAACAAACAAACAAATTTGACTCCCCGTCCCACGACCGCATAATATTAATCTACGCAAAATTACTCGAGTACAAACAGACAATGGTTTTATTTACCGCACACGCAATCCGTCTTGCTGCTCCCAAGTCGGGGGAGGATTTTAATTAATTCGGTAAAACGCCACGAACTTGTTACGTTTCGCTGAGGAATAATAAATCGGCGTGACGTCACGTTATGTCTTTCTAGACGTATTCCTTTCATTACAAGATCAATGTACTACACCCAACATGGTGATCTATATTGGCTAAGATGTTGTGGCCTTGAAAAATGTATTTGTGCATTTTTATAAGGGGATAGATGATAGTAAATGTGCTCAAAAAGGCAGGCGTCTAAAGTGTGGAAAATTAAAAGAGAACAAAATATAAACTAATGGCGTGGCGTGACTATGTATGCATGTAAGGTTGTTGTGCATGTTTTGTTATAAGACTTACATTAATTTACCAAATGATGCAGTGTTGAGCAAGAAAATATGGTTGTACGAGACCATGTGTTGAGAAAGTTGGCAGCAAAAGCCTGTGTCCAGCATTAACTTCAAGATGTTAAACTTTTCCAACTTTAAGCTACAGGAGATGAATATTTTTACTTGAAACCGTAATTCACATAACATAAACATAAACGTTCACGCCGAATATCCCCGAAGGGACATCACATCACGTGACTTTGTCACCTGGTGTTCAGAGTACCCACGTTTTGCATGGACAGTTTACTCACGTGATAGGGGGCTGGCCTATCGCCGTTTTGTACGAATACACTGTCACATGACTAAGTACAACTCAGTCATGTGGGTTTTCTCACGATTTTAAAAGCTTTTATTTAACTTGCAATGTATATTTGTGTGTTTGGGTGAAATCTTTGAACTCAATTTTGAAGTAGATATATTCAACCGTTTGTGCTGAAATTTTGTGGACGCATTTTGTTTGGATGACGTCATTCTAAATTCAATATGGCGGATCATACAAGATGTCAGAACAGTTATTTAATCCACTTATACAATATGGGTATCAAATGAAAGGGCTTGTTAAGAGTGACTAGAAAAAGAATATGACGTCATTCTGAATCCAATATGGCGGACCATGCAGGATGGCGGAATAGTTATCTTTAGTCTACTTCTACAATATGGGTGTCAAATGAGAGGACATTTTGAGAGTAATAATAACTTGAAAATAACCAGCGATAACTAAAAAGTAAAAAATAAAAAAAAATAAGATAAAAAATTTTTTTTAAGAAAAAGCTTTTATTTAAACGCTCTAAAAAAAAGAAAATAAAATATTCCTTTTGGATTATACTAACAACTCCTCATTATACACAATTTATATATAATAATAAAAGCTTGTCGCGAGCTTTACATACCTATCAACATTCCTTTATATCATAATAATTTGTGGTAAATCAAGCGACAAGCTTTTATTATTATATATAAATTGTGTATAATGAGGAGTTGTTAGTATGATCCAAAAGGAATATTTTATTTTCTTCTTTTTAGAGCGTTTAAATAAAAGCTTTTTCTTAAAAAGTTTTTTTACTTATTTTTTTTTTCCCTCACCATTAACAACCATGATAAATAAACCACACATATGTCTTTAGAAAAGACAAATTGGTGTAGGCCGGGATTTGAACACTAGTCACTTGCACGCTAACCGCTGTTCTACCCATTGAGCTATCACGTCGTATCATCGTCGTCGTAATTCATAATTCCTATTCGTTTGTGCGAAGTGACTCAAGAATCCAGGTCATGTTAAGTGATGATTCGAGAGCGGGGAGACGTGATCGGAAATTTATTGTTATATAGTTTTTGGGCTCCCGAATTGAGGAGAATAAAAAAACATGAATGAGGTGAATAATTATCTAACAGAAAAAGATTTGTTAAGATCGTGCAGAATAGCGATTGATAGTCTTTGCCTACCTCAATAAGAATAAAGAGTATGTTGCTAAACGTACATACATATACTCACGGCTATAAATCCCTAGAAGGTGTAGCCAGAGCTAACGAATCAGAAATTCCTCAGCCACTTTTGGAAGTTGCGTGGGGAAAAGATAGTAAAATAAAGGTTGTTGGTGATGGGTCTCCAACCGCATCTTCCAAAAATCCCTAAAAAAGCCCCAATACCGTTAGTCGCCTCTTACGTACACCCACCGGAAGAAAAGGGGTAGTGCTATTCTAAGCCGACACTACACAGCAAAACGTAAACGTAAAGTTACTAAGCGTATATAATGTAAATAAGTTAGTTTGGTGGTTTGATGAGTAAGTAATGTTCATTTATATCTTGATGAATTACACATACTTAAGCAAAGGAACTTAAAGGATCTGTATAATTCGATAACACAATACTACCAAATGGTATATTTGTCACTTAAACTCTGAAACAGGAGGATAAAGTAATTATGAATTTATAACTCTACTATGTTACAAAATCTTCAACGATATAATTAACAATTTGGCTAGAATAGCTGCAAACTCTTACTTTCAATTGGTTTTGATTAAATGAAATGACAACTGAAAAGTTTTCGAAACGTCGGGCTTTAAAAAACCAACACGCGATTAAAATATCTGAAAATCAATAGTTGTTTAAATTATATTGTGCAATCGTGAAAGTCTTAGAAATTACTAAATGAAATGAGTTATTAAGGACTACGTGGGTACCAAACATACGAACATTGATGTGTGTGTCAATGCGACTAAGAGCTTTGTCGCTTTTTTAGTGATTGTTGTGCAATGTGTTTGGTGAGTGGTGACCCATCATGAAACATCTTTTACCCACTCAATACACACTTTGCTAATACATACATTACATACATACATATACTCACGGCTATAAATCCCTAGAAGGGGTAGCCAGAGCTAAGGAATTAGAAATTCCTCAGCGACTTTTGGAAGTTGCGTGGGGAAAAGATGGTAAAATAAAGGTTGTTGGTGATGGGTCTCCAACCACATCGCCCAAAAATCCCTTAAAAAGCCCCAACACCGTTAGTCGCCATTTACGTACACCCACCGGAAGAAATGGTGTAGTGCTATTCTAAGCCGACACTACACAGCAAATTACTAATAAAAAAAGAAAATGCTCATAAGTGTCAAACCCATGGTATGTTAGTGTGTTCAATGTTTATTCTACCGATTTTATGTAGGTACCATTGCTCTCCTTCACGTATAAATTTATAGATTAAGGCAATTAAATTGAAGAAAAGATTTTGAACAAACATTAAGTTCCAAAAAATACAAAGATAATACTCTATTGCCAACCGCAACGCAAGTAAAAGACTTAAGACAAATCCCGCAATGTATGCTTTAATGGCTCTTTTTGCAATAAAAGAGATAGGGTGACCAACGACCTTCAGACCGTAAAATTACTTTATTTGCATATGAAAACAGGACAAACCCCAAACCCAAAATAAATGCTTCTAAATTAATTCGTAGCAGATTATTTATACCAGAACCTGACCTCATTAAAAAAATAAACAATACCGTAAAGTTAATGTACATACTCTTACTTATTAAATGACAATTCTGTTATCTGAATATTCATACGGAAATAGTTACATTTACAACTATATTCCCAATGGAAACTAACGGCTAGAGTTTATGTATGTGTGTCTATATTTATTCCCAAAAGGAGTTTTGAAATCCCTTATACACTTTTGCCGTGTAGTGCCGGCTTTTAGCAAATGTAAGAGATTGCCGTGTAGTGCCGGCTTAGAATAGCACTTCCCCGTTTCTTCCCATGGGTGTACGTAAGAGGCGACTAAGGGTATTGGGGATTTTTAATGGATTTTTGCGGAGACCCATCACCAACAACCTTTATTTTACGATCTTTTCCCCACTTAACTTCCAAAATTGGCTGAGGAATTTATAATTCCTTAGTTCTGGCTACCCCTTCTAAGGATTTAAAGCCGTGAGTATATATGTATTATATTATATCAAATATATCGTTGAGTTAGTATCCCATACCACATGACATTAAATTGTAACTTAACTGGGGCTAACTTGATCTATGTCATATGTCCGTAAATATTTATTTATTTATTTAATCTTTCTTGCTTCCCTCACTCTTCATCATTCTTCCCATATATGTGCTTTTGCTTACTCGCTTCTAGCTTCTGCGTACCTATATTAAATTAGCCTCTGGAAAAGAATAATAAAAATTGTGGTAAGTAATACTTGACGATACAACTAATATATAGTACACATCTAAAATACATCGAAGACTAAAAACAAACATATTAACAAATAAAAATATATTTAAATAACTTACATACATACATACATATACTTACGGCTATAAATCCCTTAACGGGGTAGCAAGAGCTTTGGAATGAGGAATTCCTCAGCCACTTTTGGAAGTTGATTGGGGAAAAGATAAATATTTTTGGTGACGGGTCTCCAACCACATTGGCCAAAAATCACTTAAAAAGCCCCTATACCCTTAGTCTGCTCTTACGATCACCCACGGGTAGAAATGGGGTAGTCTTATTCTAAGCCGACACTACACGGCATAAACTTAATTTAAGAAAATATTTTCAGCATTCTAATTAGGTATTACCCTACGCGGGGTCCAAACTACGAAGCTGAATCGATCTAAAAGCAAGTCTAACAACCATTAGACAACGCACTTCGTTTAACACTAGGTGTAAATGCTCAAAGAAATACCAATTAAAAGTGATGTAATCTGTAATGTAAATATTAGTCCAAAGATGACAGTAGAAATACAAGAAAAGCGTCATCAACGCTATGAACTAAAACCACCTATGTTAAAAAAAAACCGAACGAAAAAGTTTTGAACCTGAACCTCTCTAATGCTAGGCCGACATTTTCTAACTGATGCCCATAACTTATATTAAAATTCTCTTTTGAGTTCTCTATCTTATTAATTCTGCTCACGTTTCCAACGCCGATATTTCGTTGTAATGGCTCTAATGATCTTTCACGTACGTGTGCAGTAATATTTAGTTCACGAGTTATGATTGTAAATGTCTTTGAAACAGACGTGTGGCCGTACCCTAGTTTTGTATGTGAATCGCCATGATTAGAATCAGCGTGCAAAGTTTGTATTCGCCCGGACAACTTTCAAAATAACAACGGATACTACGCTTTGTTACTTTTGACATATGTGGATATCTAAAATATTAGTCTACAACACATTCAAATAATTTGTGACTAAGCAAACTACAATGTAGTGCCGGCTTAGAATGTCACTACCTCTTTCTACCCACGGCTGTCGTAAGAGGCGACTAAGGGTATGTGGCTTTGGCTTATTCCGTTTATCCATCCTAAAACAGCCTCCCTAAGTCGGATATTCGGAAACGCATATCCTTCTAGCCACCCTGAACGGGGTGGATATCCGGAATGCATATAATATGGTTCTTCCGATTTTCTACCCTGCCTACGTACAGTCATTTACAGAAAAAAGACCCTAAGTTTGTAAGATATTTTTATTCAAACTGTAAGTAAGAAAGTAGGTATGTTTATCTTAAGTATTTTAATGTTCACGATGTTCCTTGGACCCATTTTGTGTTGTGTATGTTTCTGTAAATTACTGTACTTGGGGTAAAAAATCGGAAGAACCATATTATATGCATTCCGGATATCCACCCCGTTCAGGGTGGATAGAAGGACATGCGTTTCCGAATATCCGACTTAGGGAGGATTTTTTAGGGTGGATTAACGAAATAAGCCGTGGCTTTTTTAAGTGCTTTTTGAGCGATGCGGTTGGAGCCCATCGTCAACTAAACTTTATGTCTACCATCTTGTCCCCTATCAACTTCCAAATGTACCTGAGGAGTTTTTTTGGGATTCATGGCCGTGAGTATAATCATGAATGTATGTTGTATGTATGTATGTATATTAAAATAATTTTGTGACCAAGCAGTCTAACATAATCCAAAATTATTATGACTAAAAAGTCAAACTATTTGTTATTCTTACTAGATCTTGCTGAAAATTTCAATCTTTTATGGAAATACAGTCGTGATTTTCATACTTTCTTACTGTAAGTGCTTCTGTTAGGCAACATGCAGTAAGCCCCAAATGACGCTACGTTTACTCTTGAACATAAAGCCGATATGAACAAAGCGACAGAGCTTTTACTTTTCCTTTTAATATTCACTCCGTTTTTGAGATTGATAAAAGAAGCAATTTTGCATTTTGAAGGATAGTTTTATGCATGACATTATTCTTTTTTGGTGCACAATTTTCAATTGCTGTAACTCACTCTGTCTTGGTAGCTTTCTCAGATTCCACGTGGTATTTAACCTTCAGAATTTAAATTCAATAATGACCCAACGAATCAAAGTTGGATTGTTGTAGCTCCGTCCCTAGTACCCAGAAAAAAAACTTGGATCCAAACAATCTAGGCTTCCTCTCCTAGTCTTTCGGGTCACTGATTTTAACTAAGCAACATTGTCCATGGACTCGCTACTTTCATATATTTTGTCCCGCTCATGGATTCCAGTGCACAAAAACTTCCTACGAGACGTATTACATGAACCATGTAATATTTTTTATAATCATTTTACTTGTTTTGCGTCCAGCCGTCTACAGGTGGTAGTAGCCGTCATGTCGCCGGCACGCAGCGACGCAAATGCAAACTTTCTTTTTAGGGATTTGAAGACGAACGGTAAAAGATTGAACCCTTGGTAATTTGTCATTACCGTTGATCTGTCCGACCGTCCATTTGTTGGCGTGTCTGTTTGAAATTTGTGAAAGTGATTTGGATCGTTATATAGTGGATGTATTATACATATATATATTCGTTTACTCAAGGTCATAAATCTCAAAACGGGGAGCCAGAGTTTCAGAGCTAGAAACTCCTCAGCCACATTTGGAAATTGACAGGGGACAAGATGGTAGAAATAAAGTATTATTGGTGATGGGTCTCCAACCACATCGCCCAAAAACCACTTCAAAAAACCCATACCCTTAGTCGCTATCTTACGACGCGATACCCGTGGGTAGAAAGGGGTAACACGGCTACATTACGTGGACCACTTTATAATTTTGGAACAAAAATAAGAATGATAGGAAATAAATCTAGATCTTTTTCTCAAGCAAACACTTGTCGGGTATGATTCTTAAACTTAACATTGAGATTTCTCAAAATGTCTTATTCTTCAATATCTAAATTAATCGTTTTCTTATACAAGCAATTGAAACTAATATAGTTTTCAAAATTTGTATTTTGAAAAGACTAAAAGATTAATTTGATCAGACAAAGCCTGTCTGCTTTTTAGGTTTTTTTCTATTCTGTTAATTTATTTTTAGTTTTCGTTTTAGTTTTAGTTAGTCGTCTTTACGAATATAAAAAATAAGCTCTTTGAAATTCGTTCGGGTTATTTTTCGGTATTTTTCTTAATCGACACATTCAGATTCTTAAATTGCAAAGTGAAAATGGGCATTCTTATTAATTTTAAGCGAAAGTACTCGTTTTTGTTTATAAACTAATGAGGCTTTTACAATTTTCAGAATCATAACAAAGTTAATTTTACGACGTGCTAGATATCTTATAACGTCAACATTTACGATGAAAAGTGCTAGTAGCTGTCGAGCACTTTGTTGTCTCAAAATCAACGTTTTTGCAACGAAATGAAAATATATTTTATTGCACCCGAAAACCTTGTTAAAGTCGTATCTATGTCTGTACGGCAGGTCGTTCATCTTTGGTCTTAACCATTAACACCTTCGATAATACCGTTTTGTACGAATACACTATAGAGAATCACATGACTGAGTACGTTTCAGCCATGTGGCTTTCCTCATGATGTTTTCCCTCATTGCTAACAACCATGATCCATTAACCACACATATGTCTTTAGTAAAAACAAATTGATGTAGGCCTGACCCGCGATTTGAACACTCATCGTCTGCAAATAAGCGATGTTCTACCCACTGAGCTATCACGGATGTTTCCCCTAAGTATTAACAATTAAATTAATTTATATTTAATACGGTGTATGTGACACACCACAATATAGATTTAAAAGTTATGGCTTGTAATCCCGGCTTATGTTATAATTAAATAAACATTAAAATAATCTCTCCGAAAATCAGATCATCAGAAGGGCCCGCCCAGCCACAGTTTTATCACAAAACGTGACCATTTTAAAAACCTGAGGCACGTACTCAGCAGCCGGCTTCGAGGCAGTGTTGCCAACTTTACCACTTTAAACTCCCTACAAGAGTTCCATTGCGGTGATTCTCTATGGCGGGGAACGATGCTAATGGACCACTCAACGCCTTTCTAGATTACGGACACCCTGTGAACTTATAAAAAGTAGTTTGAGAAACTTTTATGTACGTTTTAATTATAATTGAAACAATTGTTTGATTCTTTTTTTATTTTTTATTTTTATTTTAAAAAATAACATATATCTACATAAATAACCTAGATTATAAATTTATTAAATGCATAAACAAATAATTGGACTTATATCATTGAAAGTTAATTAAGAGAAGCAATCACCAGATGAACCCAGAAATTCAGTTGTCGAGTACGAAATATCTGAAAAGAGGAGAGGTAGTGCTAGTCTAAGCTAACACTATGTAAACGTGACAAGACTTAAGAGCTTAATAAAACTTTGGGTTGGAGCCAAGACTTTAGTTAGATTTGTTGATGTTTAAAGTTCCTAGAAATGTAACTAGCATAGGAATTAACACAAAACTTCAGGATGCACTGACGTTTGCTGGTTACCATCAATGTGGTTTCTCGTTTGATTATGGTTTATGTCCTTTTTATTTCTAATATTTTATTATATGTTTCAATATAATTTTACAGGATTGAGTGAAAATTTTGGAGATATTTTCTTTAAAATTTAGATAGATAGATAGATAGATAAAGCATTTATTTCCACAACTAAGACACACAAATAATAACAGCATAATCACATACATTACAAAAACAAAAGAACATTACAACACCAATTTTGTGTGTCACAGCAATGAAAATGGGATCCAACTCAGCGTTGAAATTTGCTTTACGCAAAACACTGATTTTCAGTATGCTCATACACATTAGCTCCCATTGGGGCAGGCAGAGACTATCGATTGCTACTTCATACACATTAGCTCCCATTGGGGCAGGCAGAGACTATCGATTGCTACTTCATACACATTAGCTCCCATTGGGGCAGGCAGAGACTATCGATTGCTACTTTGCACGATCCTGGCTACTTCCTAGCTACTTATACTTTCATTAAACTTTTCATACGTTTCCGTTTTATACTTCATACTCCAGATGGCAGGTTTTTAAGGATATTCTCTATTTGAGTGTACTAATTATGTGTTATGCCAGCTTAAAATAGCACTGCCCCATATTTTTTCGTCAGTGTTCGCAGAAGACGACTTAAGGTATTGGGACTTTTCTGTTAATCATTCATTGGACGATTTGGCTGGAGACCCATCACATTTATTTTACAATCCTTTTCTCACTCAACTTATTAGTGTGGCTTAGGTTTTTTTACTGAAGCTCTGGCTACCCATTTCAGGGATCTATATCCCCATGAGTTAGTTTAGTAAAATTATCATGGCTTCAATTTTAAATGCATAAAAATAACCAAATCACACCTATTCAATAAAATTATAGAAATACGAGTACTAAATTCATTTTCTTACAAATCTAAAGCTTCAACCTACACATGTTAAAGCCCCTAAAAATCCGCCCGAGTACTTACCAGAAAACGTATTTTTCAAACGATAAATAGACTTAAAACCTCGACTCATAAAAGGAGCAAAATTTCAGCACCGCGCCATATATTATAGTAGTACCGGTAAAAAATAAAAAGCACAAAAACCGGTTGCAGAAAAGGCTAAAAGGCTCATTCATAACGTTTAAGTTAGGCACAAATGCCGGCGTAGTGAGTGGTGCATACAATTGAGTGTCGGTGCCGCACCGCCTATCGGCTAGCGCAGTGATGGCAAAATGCAATTTAGTGCCGCTAAGTCGGATCACCTATCATTTGTCTACACAGACTTTGTAGACTCACTGTGTGTAATGCCCTGATGAATAGCGTACCGGGATTTGTTTTCAAATGATCAAGATATGTAGGATGCGGAATGGAATACTGACACAGATTTTATTATTAATTTTTGGCGAAGGTTCGTCAGTATCACATGGTGCGATTATATTGTTAAATAGAAACTTAAGGTACATGTTTCTTTAAGGGTATGTTATTAATAGTTTTCGCTACTTGTTTTTTTTATAAAAATAATTCAAAATTTAATAACTTAAACGTATCGTAAGAACTTTATTTCAAAATTTGAAAGTTAAAAGCTAGTTTTTTTTTAGTTTTTTTTAATCATTATAAAATGCATTTTAGTGCCGCTAAGTCGAATCACCTATCATTTATTTGTCTTCACAGGCTTTGTAGACTCACTGTTTTCATCAGGGCAATACACACATTCGCTATTGCGTACCGGGATTTGTTTTCAAACGATCAAGATTCGCAGAATGTAGGATGTAGAAACGATCAAGATTCGAAGAATGTAGGATGTAGAATGGAATAACTGACACCTATTTTATGATTTATTATTGGCAAAGGTTTGTCAGTATCACATGGTGCCACGAAATGGTTAACTATTGAGGTACATATTCTACTTGTTTTTTTTATTAGAATCTTATTTTTTTTTTAATTTCATAACTAACGTATTGTAAGAAATTATATTCGAAAAATGTTAATTCATGGAGTATTTTTTATTTTTTATCACTACAAACACATTCTGAGGCAACGGTAGAGGTATATAAGTTTTAACTTTAGGCTTAAAAAAAAGATCTTATGTCATAAAATAAAAGTTTTTTCGTTGTATCAATTGTCCATTCCTCAATAGTTCTATTCAGGCTGATTACAAATACAAAAGAATCAAAAATCAGGTATTTATTCAAGACAATAAAATAATGTAAGTAATACTTTTATTCTCAGAAATAAACTTTTCATTTTCATGTTTTACATTGGGAGCAACCAAGGCGTTGCTTTGAAGATTTTATAACCTACGCACCTTTTGACCTCTATTTGAATTGTTTTATTGTTTCGTCTTTCTCAAAATCGTTTTTAATGTAGACAGAAAGTAATATTATACTAGTTTTTTATTGTTTTAATTATTCTTGTCTTGATTCAGATATATACAAAATCCATCCAGCATCACCCATTGCTTCCTCAATAGGAAACAATTAAAGTGCTACTAATTAAACTAATTTATGACATAAGCAAAAGTGAAACTGTTCCAGTAATGTGACTAAGGGTAAAAAGAAATTAAAATAATTTCGAAGCAAACGCTACAGTACTTTCAGCCAGACACAGACGACACAAATTTACCATTAAGAACTTAGCGCTATAAAATCGATCGCCAAACTCGACCAATTCGAGCTCCGAATTATCGGTAATGGTATTGAAATTAAAGTTTTAATGCTCTTCGCAATCCCATCCCAACACGTATGGAATTAATAGATAATCCACGTTCGTGCCTCATTGACTATTCAGGACCGCACTTCCCACTTATTTGCTCACATTATGCGTGTTTTCTCTGCTTTTTATTGCTCATTATTATTGTTCGTGGGCTATATATTTACCTGGCACATAAAACTGGTTTATATTTAGCGACATGATAGTCCAGTGGGTAGAACACCCGCCCGAAAACAGAAGTCACCAATTTGTCTTTTCTAAAGTCATATGTGTGGTTAATTTATCATGGTTGCTAACGGTGAGGGAAAACATCGTGAGGAAACCCACATGGCTGAGTTGTACTTAGTCATGTGTCAGTGTATTTTCGTACAAAACGGCGATAGGCCTGCCCCCTATCACGTGAGTACACTGTCCATGCAAAACGTGGGTACTCTGAACACCAGGTGACAAAGTCACGTGATGTTCAGAAGTATTAGTACCTCTGCCAACCCCTTCGGGGATAAACGGCGTGAACGTTTATGTTATGTTATATTTAACATGTTTTATCCCATTTGTTGTATATTATTGCTACCTCATTGCCCGCAAAGATCAGTGCACCATAGCCCTTTATCATCATCGCAGTCAAAAAAGTCAAAAGTCAAAAAGTTTATTTTTCAAAATAAAGTTAAATACTAACATTTTTTGAACGTCAATGTTTTAAATTAATCGTTAATCCGTTGCTTCGGAAGGTGTTCGTAAAGAGAAGAAGCAACAAAGAAACTCTTTACATTCACATTTTTTCATTTTTTCAAAATATGGTTTGTACAATTTCAATTTATAAACATGTTTTTACTTTACAAAAGATTTTCTATGCGACCAAACCAAACGCTAGTTTGACATAATTAAAATAAATTGTCCATCACAAAAACTAATCACATAACGTGAGAAGAAAAATCCTCACCAGACAATTATTCCTAGGAATAACGAGGGAAGATTTATAGCTTTACGGACATGGTCAGGTGCGCGTTGGGTCCTTGTCGTTTAAAAAATCTTGAACACTGTAGTAAGATTTCTTTAAAAGCATGGCTTTAATTGCCTTTTTAAAAGATGCCACAGGCAATTCCAATATTTCAGAAGGGAGTTTATTGAACATTTTCAGGGATAGTCCCATAAAGGAGTTACTTACTTTATTAAGTCTCCACTTCGGTACGTTAAGTTTCTCCTTATTCCGAGTGTTAACAGTATGCCTATCACTAACTTTACTAAATTGGCCTATATTCTTTTTGGCATACATTAAATTCTCAAATATGTATTGGCAAGGGACAGTTAAAATGCCAATATCTTTAAATTTTTCGCGCAACGAATACAGTATCTAATATAACCATGGAGGGACTCAACTCACAACTACCTAGATGCGATAGTCTTCCATGCAGATCCTGCTACCTGTTTGCGGAGACAGACAACTGTTAACAAATTACTTATGTTAATAACATCATCGGAGTGCCCATTTATAGCCACGACAATGCCGGGTACTTGTAAAATTTATATTATCTCGATGTTCAAACTTTAATATTTTTTTGACGACGTCCGTGGGCGAGTGGATTGGTGACTAGCTTCTCAGTCCGGAGGTCGCGGGTTCGATCCCCGTTGAGAGCAACATTTATGTGGTGAGCATAAATGATTGTTTCATAGTCTTGCGTGTTAATTAAATATGTATTAAATTATTAATAAATATATATTAATTAAATATATATTAAATATATCGTTAATTAGTATTCCATTATACAAGTACTATTTAGTTTGGGGCTAACTTGATCTGTGTAAAATATGTCCATATATGGTACTATTATTCTTAATTTATTAAAAACATAATTGTTTCGCTACAATATACAACAAACTTAACAACTTATAATATTGTTACGACATCTGTTCGCAAGTAGGAGATAGGATTTGCCACTACTAGATTATACTAGATGGCGTTACTAGTATTTAATGAGTCGCCATGATATCTGTTGCTGAAGGAAGTGTCACTACTAGAGAACAGATGGCGTTACTAGTATTTTAATAAGTAAAAAAAAGGAATTACTAGATGTTTCTCGAATATCGACTTTTCGAGAATGTGGTACTAGAACTTTCTGTAATATTCGCGTATTTGAGATTTGGCATATATAAAGAGCAACGCGTGCTACGGAGTTATTCGAGTGCGAAGAACTAAAGCGAGAACAAGCGAAATACTAGAGCGAAGAAATTAAATACGACAGTGCAGTGATATACGGATTACGGAAATAAGCTTAACGGTGTGGACAGTGTTACTATAACTGAGTAAATTAGTGCTGTTAATTAGTGCGAGTATCGATAGTGTTTGTTGTGTTGTGTAAAGTGCGTTATTGGTCAATAAATATAATTACACCTTATTGCACGAAAGTGTGACTGGTATTTACCAAATTAAGAACCCGGTACGTAACAATTGGTGTCAGAAGTGGGATTTGAAGATGCCAGTTATGCCGAAGGAAGACGGAAGAGAGGGTGTGAAGACACGCGCTCAGAAAGCCGCAGAGGGTAAACAGCTGTCGGAAATGAGGTCATCGGTCACGAACCCTCGGAGTGACATTCCAGAGGAGACGTCCGCGGTGACTAACGCGCCGTCTACATCAACGGCGCCGGCGGCCGCAACTAATACTGACTTGGCGATGATAGTTGAAATGTTTCAAAGCATGCGTGAAGCACAACAAAGCATACAGGATGTTGTGAAAAACATACATTCGGAGGTACAGGGTGTTGTGAAACAAGAAGTTCGTGAGTTGCGCGAGGAACAGCAAACTAAGTTCTCACAAGTTCTCACTGCGGTCAATGAAGTCAGTGGTCGGGTGGTTACTGTGGAAAAAGACGTAGAGCAGATGAAGGAGCAGGTAACCACTATTGAGAAAGATATCGATGACATGAAGACCGACTTCCGCGGAATGGAGAAAAGGGTTCTGCAGCTTGAATCACGACCGGTCAAGGTTGTCTCCGGTGAGAATGTAGTAGCTGTCCATGGTCCTCGTGTGAAGGTTCCTCCCTACGACGGAACAACATCCTGGTCGGCGTATAGACATCAGTTCCAGACTGTTGCGGCTGCCAATGGTTGGACTGATGAACAGTGTTTGACTGCACTGACGGTGGCGCTCCGAGGTCAAGCACTGTCAGTAATAGAGGCGCTGCCGACTCCGAGTGGTGGTTTCAAGGACCTGCTGGATGCGTTGGAGTCTCGCTATGGAGAGCGACACCTGGAGCACGTGTTCCGCGCTCAGCTGCGTGATAGAGTCCAGCGTTCCGGAGAGGGACTTCAGCAGTGGGCCCTTGAAATCGAGAAGCTCGTCCGCAAGGCCTATCCCAGTGTAGATCCGAAGACGGTGGAAATGAACCTGGTGCAAGCATTCGTCGACGGCATCAGAGATATCGAAGTGAGAACAGCGGTGAGACTTCAACACCACACGTCTCTCAAGGATGCCTTGGCGAACGCTCTAGAAGTTGAAGCTTGCCGCCAGGATACGCGCCAAACTCATCGACTTCGTGAGATTGCGGAAGCAAATGAGGACGTCAAGGTCATTAAAGCACCCGTCGGAAGGAGTACTGGACCGATTTGTTATGGCTGCGGGAAAAGGGGCCATTTGAGATTAAGTTGCCCGCTGAGGAAGGAAGAAAAGAGGCAGGCAGAGGCTCCTGCCGCAAACGTCCAGGGAAACGAGCATTAGCCAGGACCGGGGGGCAGGTGCTGGCTAGAGAGGAGAAAGCCCCGACAATGACCATCTCACAAGCCTGTAACGGGAACAGTTTGGTGATATTGGGCTGTGTCAATGATCAAGACTGTAAGATGACCCTTGATACTGGAGCGTCTAGAACGGTGATCAATCCGGCACTGGTGAAAGCAGCGAATATCAAGTATAGCAGAGATACTAAGTGTCGGCTACTCTCCGCCTCTGGCCAGCGAATACCTGTCCTTGGTGAACTCTCAGTCAGGATGATGGTTGGCGAGACGTCGTATACTCATCAAGTCATTGTGGCTGAGATAATGGATGAATGCATACTAGGACTGGACTTCATGAAGAAATATAACTGCCGGATTGACATAACGAGAGGAATTTTCAAGTGTGGCCAGGAAGAAATCTTTATACTGGGTGGTCCCGTCGGTGAAGTGAAATGCTTGAAAACCATCAATATTCCTGCGCGTTCTCAGAAGTTGGTTCCGGTGATGTTACCTGTAGACAGCGAGAAGAAGAGGCATCGTTGTGTGTTGATTGAAGAGACAGGGAAGAACGGGCCAAGGAAATTTCTGACAGCAAGAACTTTGGTTACAAGCAACAAGACGGCAATAGTGAAGGTAGTCAACCTTGACCAAGAAGATGTACAGCTTAAGCGGGGTGAAGTAGTTGGTCAGTGTGAAGAAGTAGTCTGGATGAGGAGCTGTCATTCTCCAAATGGGAAAGTCAAAGTGAAAGTCGATAATTCAACTGTAACTGACTTGTTAAGTGAGATCCAGGATGACTTATCTTACTTGGAGAGGATCAAGATTAAACAGTTGCTGGTGAAATATGCTGACATCTTCTCAAATGCAGAAGAGGACTTAGGCAGAACATCTTTAGTGCAACACAGAATTGATACAGGGGACGAAAGACCTATTAGACAGAGAGCAAGGAGAATCCCAATAGCTAAGGAGAAAGAAGTTGAAGAATTGCTCGAAGACATGAAAAAGAAGAAGGTCATTAGTCCGTCCTCCAGTCCGTGGTGTTCTCCAGTGGTTCTTGTTAAGAAGAAAAATGGAAGCACACGGTTTTGCGTTGACTACAGGCAACTGAACAACGTGACAAAGAAGGACAGCTATCCTTTGCCAAGAATAGATGACACTCTGGATACTTTGAGTGGCATGAAGTGGTTTTCAACCCTGGACTGCAAGTCAGGCTACTGGCAGGTGGAAATACATCCGACTGATAAAGAGAAGACTGCGTTTTCAACTGGAAAGGGTTTGTGGCAGTTTAACGTCATGCCTTTCGGTCTCTGCAACGCGCCAGCTACTTTTGAAAGGCTTATGGAGTGTGCGTTGGCGGGATTGGTTGGCGAGGCTTGCCTGGTGTACCTCGACGACGTGGTCATAATAGGCAAAAGCTTCCAAGACCATCTCAAGAACCTGAACAAGTCTTTCAGAAAATTCGTGGAGCAAACCTGAAACTGAATCCGAAGAAGTGCCGGCTGTTTAGAACTTCAGTGAACTATTTAGGACACGTAATCAGCCGAGAAGGAATTCAGACGGATCCGGAAAAGGTGGAAGCTGTGCAGAAATGGCCGACGCCAAAGGACAAAACAGACGTGCGAGCTTTTCTCGGCCTTTGCTCGTACTATCGACGTTTTGTAAAAGGGTTTTCTGAGATCGCCAAACCATTGCATCGGTTGACTGAAGATAAGAAAACCTTCTCTTAGGATGATGAATGCGAGTTATCTTTCAATGAGCTGAAGAAGAGGCTTTGCGAGACACCTATCCTTGGATATCCACAGCCAGAGGGACAGTACATCGTTGACAGCGATGCTAGTAATATGGCTATTGGTGGAGTGTTATCACAGATCCAAGGTGACAAGGAAGTTGTGATCGGATATTTCAGCAAGTCTCTATCTAAAGCGGAAAGAAACTACTGCGTCACGAGAAAGGAACTTCTACTAGCTGTAGTGAAGACCTTACAGCATTTTTACAAGTATTTGATTGGGAGACCGTTCAAGCTTCGAACTGATCATGCTGCACTGAAATGGCTTCTCCAATTCAAAAACCCGGAAGGACAGGTAGCTCGATGGATCGAACAGCTACAAGAGTATGACTTTTCTATCGAGCACCGTAGTGCTAAATCTCATGGCAATGCAGACGCGCTTTCACGTAGACCGTGTCCGGAAGACTGTAAACATTGCCGGAAGCAAGAGTCGAAGGAGGAGGTCGTGAAAGTGACTCGAATTTGTCCATTGGATGGATGGGAAACAGAAGCTATGCAGAAGGCCCAAGAAGAAGATGAGAACCTCAGACCCATCATGAAATGGAAGAAGGAAAAACACGATCAACCGGCTTGGAGTGAAGTAGCGTCCACAGGAGTGAGTACGAAAGCTTACTGGGCGCAATGGAACAGCCTGGTTCTGATCAATGGTCTACTGTACCGGAGGTGGGAGAAACCCAACGGTAAGGAAGAGCACCTACAATTGGTCGTGCCCAGAGCCAAGGTTAAAGATGTACTGCGGGAAACACATGACGGTGTTTCGGGCGGGCATCTTGGGGTAAATCGTACGTTGCAGAAGGTTCGTGCGAAGTTTTACTGGCTTCATTGTAGGGACGACGTACAGGACTGGTGCCGGAAATGTACAACGTGTGCCGCGGTGAAAGGTCCGCAGACCCGGATTAGAGGGGGATTACGGTTGTACAATGTGGGAGCTCCCTGGGAGAGGATTGCCGTTGATGTGGCTGGACCGTTTCCACAATCAGAGTCCGGAAATAAATATTTCATGGTGGTGATGGATTACTTCACTAAGTGGCCTGAAGTGTTTGCCATACCCAATCAAGAAGCAATAACTGTGGCTACAAAACTGGTTGAGGAAGTGATCTGTCGATTTGGCGTGCCCCTGGAGATACACTCTGACCAGGGAAGAAATTTTGAGTCACAAGTATTTCAAGAGGTGTGCAAACTACTTGGAATGCATAAAACCAGGACGACGCCATATCATCCTCAGTCAGATGGAATGGTGGAGAGGTTCAACCAAACACTGGAGAGACAGTTGGCGAAGATGGTTGAAAAACATCAGAAGGACTGGGACAAACACATTCCATTATTTTTACTGTCTTACCGGTCAGCTGTTCACGAAAGCACGAAGGAAACACCTGCTTTCGTCAATTTCGGAAGAGAGCTACGATTGCCTGTAGATTTGTTGACAGGAGGGTCACCAGATGAGCCGCAGAGTGTAACTGAATATGTAAGCGATTTGAGGGAAAGAATGCAAGATGTACATTCCCTAGTGCGTGAAAATGGTTTACATGCTAGTGAAAAGATGAAAACCAGATATGACCGTAAAGCTAACACGCCGCGTTTCGAAGAGGGTATGCTCGTCTGGTTACACAATCCAACTCGCCAGAAAGGGAAGTCCCCTAAGTTACAAAATAGGTGGGAAGGACCGTACAAGGTGGTCACTAGAATAAACGATGTAACGTACAGAATTCAACGCCAACCTAGAGGGGCTTCGAAAATAGTTCACATCGATCGACTTGCGAAGTACCATGGAAGCAATAATACTCGGGACGAGTATTAATGTAAGGAGGGGGTAATGTTACGACATCTGTTCGCAAGTAGGAGATAGGATTTGCCACTACTAGATTATACTAGATGGCGTTACTAGTCTTTAATGAGTCGCCATGATATCTGTTGCTGAAGGAAGTGTCACTACTAGAGAACAGATGGCGTTACTAGTATTTTAATAAGTAAAAAAAAGGAATTACTAGATGTTTCTCGAATATCGACTTTTCGAGAATGTGGTACTAGAACTTTCTGTAATATTCGCGTATTTGAGATTTGGCATATATAAAGAGCAACGCGTGCTACGGAGTTATTCGAGTGCGAAGAACTAAAGCGAGAACAAGCGAAATACTAGAGCGAAGAAATTAAATACGACAGTGCAGTGATATACGGATTACGGAAATAAGCTTAACGGTGTGGACAGTGTTACTATAACGGAGTAAATTAGTGCTGTTAATTAGGTACGGTACGTAACAATATATATACTAGGACAAAACTTGATTGAAACAACTTTATTTTTCTGATCTCGGCTCCTTTGTGATGATAAGTTGGTTCAAAACAAAGTTGTTGTAATTAAAGGTTATCTACCTAACAATTATGCAGTTGCCATTATGTGATCAAAACCGTGCATAAACAAACGTTAACCGCTAGTCATAATCCACAATAACATACTGTAATAATATGAAATTTAGCAGTGTGAGCTGAGCGTGATACGATTACTGTTTGTAGTATAATTGAGGTTCAATTACGGTAGTTATAGTTTAATTTTTATATGTATCTTATAAAAGTTATAAGGAAATCACGTTGATTTTTTAATTTGCTCGTTTATCTATATATTTTCTTTCAGCGATTCATACCCAAGAAACACGTCGAAGCCGCATATCAGCCAAATCAAGGCATTGCTGTATCCTTTAAGCATTTTGAACTGGTTGTGTAAAAGGCATATATACGGCTATACGGCGACTATGCGGCTTATTTGGGCACAAATTTTACGGCTTTAGAACGTACATTGGCATTTGCATGAGTTAATTACGGCTAACGGCCGTAAAAAAACATTATATTGGACAATGAAAAGGCGAATGGCCGTAAAAGAGCATTTTTTGCTTCAAACAACATGCCAAAGGCCGCAAAAAAGCACTGCTGTTGTCAAAATACGGGCCAACAGCATTAGAAAAGACTCATAATGGTCATTCAAAGGGCCAATAGCATTGTATCTGTCAAATATACGGCCAACGGCATGAAACTATTTTTACAGTGTCATTGCAAAATTATCTCTAACACCACGGCAAAGGTGATATTATCAATTAAACGTGATTCATTTATGTCAATGGATGAACGACGATGGCAGTGAGAGTGAAGTGACTTTGACAACCATATTCATTTTATAAAAATAGAATTCATAAAGTGTTAGTATTAGTTTAACTATCATTCTGTGCTTAAATTACTGCGCTTTGATTTTTACTGTGAATGTCTGTATAGTTTCCATTGAAAATTTTCACGCGCCTTCGATTTATTGTAGTTTTTGAGGAAAAAATGTGTGAAATGATAAAATAATTGTACATTCCGAGCATAATTTGAGTTTTGTTGGCTTATTATTAGTAGTTATAGTTGTTTGAGGAGTTAAAATTGAAGTGCCAGCATAACACAAAGGATTATTTCTCTTAGAGGAAATAGATTAGAATGTTGATCTTTATGCATAATAAAATATTAACGAAATGGTGCCACCATTATTACAATTTGGAGATCCTTGAAGTTGAAAAAAAACCCTCGCTTTAAAAAAATATGTGATATGTGAATATTATAAAGGTATTAAAAAATATACATGATTTATATGTTATTGAATTCCTTTTTTCATACTATTTTTCTGTTAAAACTTTTTCCTTTTTTTTTCTTTTCTTAATGGAAACTTTATATTTAGTATAATTATCCCTCTCCAATCAGGGACAATTCATACTTTTTTTAGTTAGCACAAACAAATTTAAGTCAGATTTAAAAAAACATGATAGGTAACATCGTACGGAACCCTCTTCACGCGAATTCAACTCGCACTTGTCCCCTTTTTTTAGAAATAATAAGATAACCTCAAATATTTTCCTTCTCATGGCTGCCTAATGGTTGACAAATGCATCAAAATGGATGCAAATACGGCTTGAGGCCTTAAAATAAGCCAAGTATATCTGGTTGATTTGCTGTTAGCCGTTCAAACAACACACAGTTGACCTTTGAAATGCTTGCCGTAAATTGGTATCCTGTCGTGCTAATGTACGGCTTTAGACATTTATTATGTATATCTTCATGAGTTTACGCGGCTTTTGGCATGATATTACGACAGATTAATGCCACTATACGGCCAATGGCACTTGAATCCACTAAGAGCCGCAAAACTGGATTGAATTATACCAATGTCTGACCGCTATGCGGCTTTAGAGCGTTAGAATGATTTTGGAGTGCCAATATAAAGCGTTAAGACGTGTGGCAAACTTATATACGAGCTTTTACGGGCTTTAAGCTCTGCATAGGTATAGAAAAAGATAGTTAGAGGGCTTTTCGTGTTACTTGGGTATTATATATGTATATACTTTTAGCGATAAGACCGCCAATTGTACCTCACTGTAAACTGTTTGATCGTATTATTATTTTTGTGAATTTGTGTTTGATGTGCAATAAAGAGTTATTCTATTCTATTCATTATATTTTCCAATAGGAAAATATAATTTAATTTTAGCAAACCAATTAGCCCCAATTATTTAAGTATTTTGGTATTGCTTTTTTAAATATTTTTTTGCAGTTTAATCACGCCTCGAGGCAGTGCATATAGCATGCATATCCCCATCGGTGTCTTATGAGGCCACGAAGGGTATTGATTGTTCGGTAAAGCGGTTTGCAACCTATTACCAAATATCTTAAAGAATTGGCTTCAATACAGTTTACTCTATCGATGTGGTTCCCCTTTTTTACATAGCCGTCAGTGAAGTTAAGGTAAAGAATAATACGAATAGGGAAGTATCCAGTTCGGTAAAGCGGTTTGCAACCTATTACCAAATATCTTAAAGAATTGGCTTCAATACAGTTTACTCTATCGATGTGGTTCCCCTTTTTTACATAGCCGTCAGTGAAGTTAAGGTAAAGAATAATACGAATAGGGAAGTATCCAGTCCTGTTTGAATTCTTTACGAACAAAATCTCTATTGAATGTAAAACTCTGAGCAAAATCGATTCCATTTTAAATTCAAAGTCCTCAATTAAACTTAAACAAGTTGCATTCAACATTCGTACATATACTCACAGTCATAAATCCCAAAAAGGGGTAGCCAGAGCTTCAGAGCTAAAAAATCCTCAGCCACATTTGGAAGCTGCTAGGGGGAAAAATTAATGGAAGTAAAGTATCGTTGGTGGTATCATCGCCCAAAAACCACCTAAAAAAGTCCCATACCCTTAGTCGGCTCTTACATAGGTAGAAAGGGGTAGTGACATTCTAAGCCAGCACTACACGGCACTAAATTTCATTATCAATGTTTCAATTAACGCGCTAAAATATAAATACAAAAGAACACTTATTTGCATTTATTATATTTTTCCACGGATACTGCAAAGCAGAAATCCAATTAAATCTCATAAATCCTTGAATAAAGACGACTAGAAAAGCTTGGTTACAAGTTTCAATGGCCGACTCGGAAAAATGCAACGAGAGAAAAAGTAAAAGCTACAAAAGAGACAAATTGCATTTGAAATAAAACAATAAATTAAATAAAAAGAAGTGTGGAGTTGCGAAGAAAACTTGAGATTCCGTAACCGCGGTGAGATCGCTAAGTCTATTAAATGTGAGTGACTTATTCGTTCCAAGTTCAGCGGAATTTTCTTGCAGAGACCGAACTTCGGGAATTCAGTTCGACTTAAGCAATTACCCGCGGCACGGCAAGCTTGATAAAAAGATTAAAACTGTGTTCTTGGGAACTTCACTAATTTGTGACAAGATTCTCAAGCACTATGCATAGTTTATTACCCACAGCTAATTGTTAAATTGGTGTGAATATGATGATGCGGCAATAAACGAGCGCCTAAGTTTATAATGTTACATGAAACTTTTCGGTTATTGGGTGTGACCGAGTGACAAATAACGTGCAGCCAAAACTAGTGGCTGTAGAAAGCTGCTGTATATTATGTAGAACTTGTAGAGTGTAAGAAAAAATAGTTTGTATGACCAGACATAACTTTTATCCATGGGACTATTCTAGGGAGCATCGATTATTCAAAGTCATTTCGACGCGCTCTGTCTAGACGTGTGAGAATACAAGCAATGCAGCCATCCTAACTTGGAACCCTACTACTAAGCACTAGCGATATTGAAATATATTTGTTACATTGTTAGTATTTCTCTGTTCTTTTTATTTATGTATTGTATTTATTGATGTCATCGTGAAAGTAAAAAATCATTTATCATTTTAATTACTATTACGTCAATGTATGTAAAAAACTATGCCTATGTTTTGCCTCTTGGCAATATCAAGCGCTGAGTTAGGACCTAGTTTGTGTTACCACCAATTTTTACTTCAAATATATTGTTATTCCAATTTGTGTACTGTTTCTTGTGTATTATGGTGTTATGTTAACATAAGTAAACGATTTATCTATCTATCTATCGTGTTAAAATTAAATTATTATAGCCAGATTTGCACTTGAATTATTCGTACTACATTTATTTACTGCAAACTTTACTTGGCTATATTGCTAAGTCCGTGTGAACAATTCCCAGTGAGTTCAGTGTTTTTTAAGCAATCAAAAAGTAGCAGAGCATTTCTACTGCCGGCCATCATCTAGTCTGGCCGCGCGCTTCTGCCGTATTGCTAATTGGAGTCTTGGAACACATCGCGACGCCCCACGCCGCAAGGGGAACTTTGGACCTACGGGACCTTATTTTATAATGTGCGAAAATTGTGGTTTGAATAGCACTAACCCATTAATTCCCGTGAGTTTTGAGGGTTCAAAGTAGAATGTCAAAAAAAAGTTATGGCGGAACTGGTAGCAGCCAGTTCCGCTGCCAGCTATCGTGTAGTCCAGCCGCATGCTGCTGCCGTATTGCTAATAGGGAATATGCATAAATTTTTAAATGCCCTAAAACTTTTTTTCACGAATACTTATTATCCCAATATTATAATGAAAAGGTTTTTTTTTAATTTACTTATTATTTAAACCCCTAAAATAATATTCAAAAAGTGCAAAATAAGGGAGCGAAATTCAAACTTCCAAAACGCGCCACCATCGGTTGAACGAAATGTGACGTCATCTGACACGAAATTGTATTCAAAAGCGTCGAAAACACTAAGGTAAACACCCACTGGACGTATCATGTGACGTCACGTATAGCGCGCGTAAAATGGCGGCGTTTGAAATGCTTTAATTTTTTTAAAGTTTTAAATTTCAATTTTAAAAATATCTAGAGGATTTTGAAGCCTAGTAATATTTTTTTCTACGTTATAAAATAGTAAACTATAGATTTAAGACAAAAAAGAAAAACATGAATATTCCCTATTGGAGTCTTGGAACACATCAAGGCACCACGCCCTCAAGAGAACTTTGGTAGGACCTACGGGACCTTAATTTAGGATGTGAGTAAAAATGGTGTGTAGTGAGGGCTGAAATTAGCACTAAACCATTTTTTACGTGCGTGTCTTTAAAGGTGGTATTGGGTATACCTCTTTAGCCTGCCTCTGGAAAAGTTCTCCCTAGTGATCGCAGGCCTTTATTATATAAGTCTTCTGCATAATCAGTTATTAGGACACCACCTTTCTCTATCCAACAAAGCTTATGAATACCCACATTTGTCCTTCCAGGGTGGCCCTAAGCTACCTGACACTCATAAGTACGAAAAAAGAGAAACATGTAATTTTATTTTGCAAAAATGGTTACAACACCATCGGAGGAATGTTTAATCATGAAGCTCTGGCTACGCCATCTTAGAATATAAAGCCGTGAGTATGTATGTATTATAAACCGCAAGTCAAATACTAGTAAACAATAATAACTTACTATTATTACTAGTCCGTATGTCCACAAGTTCAGGTTGGCGCATCTCCAGGTAGAGATTATGAAACCCGCAAGATAATTGTGGCAGCTAACTTCCAACGCTAACTTGGAACGAGTTGTGTGACCACCAACCGCCAACCGCACTACATATCTGAGCCGAGTATCTCTGCCTTGTTTTGTTTGCATACTACATGTTGTGGAAACAACTGAATTTTTTTCTTATGCTCTTCTGCTCAAGCCATGGATGTATTAATATAGAGGATCAAATACTAGTGTCCTAAACAAGGATGTCTAACTAAAGTGTTTTATGAGGGTTCCTCAAAATATCACAAAAGCACTTATATTTACATACATATATATTCTAAATTTATAGACTATAAATTCCGAAAAAGGGTAGCTAGAGCTTCAGAATTAAATTTTCCTCAGACACTTTTTGGAGTTACGTAGGGAAAAGATATTAAAGTAAAGGAAAGGATGATTAGTGAGGAGTATCCAGTTAATGATCTAGAAAGCCCCAAAACCCTAAGTGACCTCTTATAAAAACTGCGGGAAGAAATAGATTAGTGCAATTTTAAGCCGATACTATTATTGTGCTCATTGAGTAGATCTAAACGTCTCAGACTCGGCGAAAAATATAAAGCGTCTAGCATGCCCGTGTTTGCATAATAGTGTTGGTCGTTTCCCCTGAAGCCTATTCTGTAAAAAAGATCGATCGATCTGTGTTTACTTGCCACTTCTATTATAAAACTTTTATTCTTCATATTCTTCATATATTTGCTGAGAAGTTTCGGCTTAGAAAAGCACTATCCCATATTTTTCCGTGGGTCTCTATAAGAGACGACTTAGGGTATTGGAGCCTTTTAAGTGATCTTTGGGTGGTTTGTTTGGACACCCATCTCCACCAACCTTTATTTTACTATCTTTTCCCCCCTAAACTTCCAAAAGTGGTTCCATTTCTGAAGGACTGGCTCCCCGTTATACTCGAGATTTAAAGCCGTAGAGTAATATTTACTATCATTGTTTTAAGTACTGATTAGTGTTGGCTCTGATGAGCATTAACTCATCCTTTCTCATGGTTACGTAAGAGTAACTTTAAAAAACATGTGTTGTGTTACTCATCACTACGAATGCCTTGCACTTTTTAATACAATTATTAAAAGTGATTGTTAATATTTTTCTAATTGATATATAGTTTTTAATAATAAATAAAGAATAAATAAAGGAAAGAAAAATTTCGACACAGGCGGGAATCGAACCCGCGACCTCGGGTATACGCCCCCGTCGCTCTGCCGTATTAGTGCCGTATTCTTTATTTATCATTAATAATCCTCACATGAGGTTTTCATTAACAAAAAGATTTAAATTATATAGTTTTTATTTTAATATTTTTTGAGTGCGCGAATTCTGTTAAGTGGTTATTGCTCATTTCTGAAGGGCAGTAAGGCTGATTCCCGGAATCTGAAATCAAAATAATGGATTTAATTCAGCCCATTCATTCTATATTTTTGTTTCTTAAAGAAACAAGTACAAAACCAAATAATGGTACTAATGTTCATGGTATTCAGCATTCTAGACTATTATTATCACAACATTTTGGCAACGCTATTTCGCTGTAAAAATTGGTCAGTACAAGCTATGCGGCCATTTTATTCTACTTGAATGAGCATAGCGCGCGATTGCTCTCAAAATAAAATTCAAAGATGAAATCGACATTTTTGTTGCCATAACTATTGTAATAAAATAGTTTTATATTGAAACTCTAAAGCAATTTATACTAAATCTGTAATCCTAGAAAGGTTGGTTCGAGGAGATAAAATATTAACTAGAAAATCTTCACATCCACTCACTCACTCGTATGTTCATAATAATTGGTATTTAAGCTATATAAAAAAAATAAGACGCAAATATAGAGCTTGGCAAGATAATTAGCATTATAATGAGATGACCATGTAATAATTTATAAAATCAATCATGAAGACTTTGGTAAGTACGTACCTACTATGTACCTACAATTTATGAACCTAACATGTAAGTACCTTCATTTGATGACTAGCAAGAAGCAAGTAAAATAAATTATTACGATATCTATGGCTGAGTGGATAGGTGATTAGCTTCTCGGCCTGGAGGTTGCGGGTTCGATCCTCGATTAGAGCAACATTTATGTGATGAGCATAAATGATTGTTTCCTTGTTTTCGATATTATTTATATGTGTATTTTATATTATTAAGTATATCGTTGTGTTAGCGTCCCATAATACAAGTTTAACTTAGTTTGTGGCTTACTTGATCTGTGTATAATATTTCCGTAGAAAGAAATGTTATTTTTACCAAAAGCAGCAAAAAGATTTTCATATACCTATATCTTCACTATATTTTTATCACTGTCAAGAACAAAAGACGTATCCTTTCTTACTTAATACTCATTTGACATTGTTCATATTCCGCACACAACTGTTACAGTTTCTAAGGATCCTAAAAATGTTCATATACATAAAACTAACACTTTCTGAGCTAGGTTCGTAAAAGGCAATATATGTCATGTTACTTAAGTAATAAAGTCTAGTTTCAAATGGACAGGAATGATGTCCAGCGCTAAAATACCCTTAAGACATAAAGTTTTCTCTTAATCACAAAACTCAGTTAAGGACCCTCTGAAGAAATTCAATTAGAGATACATATCCTCCATTGTGCGTTGTTCCTGCTTCTTAATGGTTGTTCGTCTGATTTATGAGATGTGATGCAAAAGTTTTTTTGTAGTTACTTTATGTATTGTTAACGGAAATTCTACACAAGTGAAAGTTGGCTGGATGAGAAAGGGTCCCGCGCAACTTTGAAGGATGTTTACGCTCACCGTTAATAACCTTGATAAATTTACTACACATATGAGGTAAGAAAAATCACATGGTGTAGACCCGCACCGCACAAGCACGAGCGCTATTTTATCGACACGATAACGGTTAGAATGAGATGGCAGTATACGATACTAAGTAAGTGCGTAAGAGATGGCTGCTTTATCCCACGCGATAACTAGTTTAAACACCGCTCGTACTAGCCGGGCAGGATTGGGTCTTACGACTACTATATGAGAAGAAGCGGTGTACTCATCTCGCAAGAGCATTATAGTGGGATAGATATACGGCAATTCCTGTTTAGTAACATGCTTGTGCGACGATATATCGCTAGTGTTAATTTTGGATTTTATATAACCCAAAAAATTGAAAAATAGGGAGAATTCCCGCTTCTTTTAGTTTTAAAAACTTTCGAAAATGATGTACAGTAAAAGTATTATATTCAATGTTAAAATGTTTTGTTACTCCAATTTGTTCCTTCGCCAAAGCTTTTAAAAACTACTTAAAATACCTATATCGAAATATCTGATCGACGATGACAGATGAATAATTAGCGGTATTGATATCTTTACTTATTAAAGTAAAACCATGAAAGTGAGTGATTGGTCCTCGTCCATTAGTGAAAAAATACCGAGTTGGATATTAAAATAATATCTAACATGCCAGATATAAAACTTTAGTTGTTTTTTCACCAATTCCCTCCAACAGCAGTGTAAAAGACACAAGAGTAACTGTTCATGCCGTACATCCCTGAAATATATATATAAATAAATATATATATATATTATAACTAGCTGAACCGACAAGCGTTGTATTGCCATATCAATTATTTCTAGGGAATTATTAGTCGATAAAATAAAAACTAAATGATAGTGGTGTACAGCCTTTTTCACTTAGGAGCATAAAAAATACTATTCTCGTCTAAACGTATTCTCAAACTTACTGAATGTGCATACAAAATTTCATTTAAATTGTTATAGCCGTTTAGGAGTAGTTGGAAAACATTGTGACACGTGAAATTTATATCTAATATGTATTTATTAATTTTGTCTATGTAAATAATTATCCTTAGTATGTAATAGATGTTTAAGTACTTTTTATGTGTAGAATAAATAAAAAAACAATACAAATACTCCGTCAACAATCACAATAAATTAACAAATTTAGAAAAGAGACGTTTGTATAGGCCGGACTCGGGCTATCAACCCACGCCTCACTTCATGATAGGAAATAGTCCTCCCCACCCTCGGTTTTATCGGTACAAAATAATGGACGTTATTTAAAACACATTAATGAAGACAACATCTATTTCTACCGACAAGGTTTATCGAATAAATTCCTTCCATTAAACAGCAAATAAAAATAAGAAGCGATACATTCCGTGAACGTGATCCTACATCATTAAAAAGAAATGACGAATTTTCTAGAACGTTTGTTTTACTTTCCTTAAGCATTTGGAAACAAAAGGTTTTATATTTACAAAGGATTTTGTTGACATACTCGGATGTTTTCATCCTTGAAGTATTGCTATTAAACTAATATTTGTACACGATAATATTGGATTGTAGGTATTCAAGATTCTTTCAGTATGTGTACGTATTACTTAGCCGGTTTTTTTAAATGTTCTCGACTTGCGTAAAATTTATAGCGGCGGGTCATTTTAACTTAGAAATATTATTATACTCGAAGCAGATAAAGTCTCATACTGAAAATCCTGCTAAGCATACCTCTATCAATTTAGAGCACTAATTTATCTTTGTAGTGCAGTTAAATAATAATTACTGTTGAAAGTAACCGCTACCGATGCTTTAACATGCTTCAAAAAGTATAGTCTTCTCTTTCTTTTGCAATAATCAAGCAATTCACCCTAGTTTGATCCAGCAGTTTCTGATTCAAACTGTTTTTCTTTTAAATTTATAAGCATAAGTCAAATCCATGACGTCCATGTTCTAATCCTGAATCGAAATATAACCACACCTAAAAATTGGAGTTTTAAATATTATATGTGCAATTAAGTTGTGTCAACCAATTTTATCTTCTATTTTATGGTAAAACTTGAATTCTCACAATATCACGTCGAAAAATGCAAATTTATCTCCTTCATTACGCATTCAGAGTCAAACATTCAACGTCCCGAATATTAAAACAACAGTAATGTATAAGTATTCCCGAACTCGACCCGGCTCGGATATCGAACCTGGAGCTGAACTCGGGAATAATAAGCATTGCAAACATCGACCGTTACTGGTACATAAATTTACATATTTTACTATAACTGCGATGCTGTGTAGTGTCGGTTGAAAAAACCGTAAACCATTTCCTCTTGTGAGTATCGTGAGAGATGACTTAGGGTATTGGAAATGCGTTGGAGACCCCTTATCAACCACTTTTGCTAAAAAGTCCTTTCCCACTCAACTTCCAAAAATTGTTTAAGAATTTTTAAGCTGAAGCTCCGGTTACCTATTTTTGTGATTTTTAGCCGTGTGAATATGTATGTATATTATTTATATCTTTTTGTTCATGAAAACCTCATGTGGGGATTATTACTAATAAATAAAGAATAAATAAAGGAAAGAAATGTATGTATATTTCTTAACTATAACCTCGACAGAGCAGTAGTAGTAGAGAAATTTATTTCTGCTTCATTTAAATTTTCAGATCTTAATGGGGTACTCTACCAATTGCTGGGTTTAAACAGCCCTATATTTAAAACATAATAGTAAGTCAACATAATAGCTTTTAGATAAGAAGGGATTAAATCTTATAAATCATAAAATCTTTTTTTACTGATCTATTAAATAAGCTAAACTCCCTACAAACTCACCCTATTATTATAGAACTTATACAAATACTTATCGTTTACGTCTTAGGTATATGGCAAAGTTCCAATACTTCTTAAAAAACATTATCAATTCTTATCACCTGAAGTTCAGAGTATCTACTTTTTGCCTGGACAATGCATTCTCATGATACGTCATCAAATATACTGTCGCACGACTAGGCACAGCCAAGCCACCCACATAGGTTTTCTCCTGATAGTTTACATCACCATTATAAACCTTGTAAAATTATCTTCACATATAAACTTATAATAAAAACAGATAGCTGTGTGGTGTCGGCTTAGAATAGCACTACCCCATTTCTTCCGGTGGGTGTACGTAAGAGGCGACTAACGGACTTGGGGCTTTTTAAGGGATTTTTGGGCGATGCGGTTCTCCAACAACAACCTTTATACTACCATCTTTTCCCCACTCAACTTCCAAAAGTGGCTAAGGAATTTATTATTTCTCAGCTCTGGCTACCCCTTTTAGGGATTTATAGCCGTGAGTATGTATGTATGTATGTAAAAACAGATGGACGAAATATTAACTAAGAATTTTATATTTTAAGTAGCATGGGATTACGGTATCAAACTATGAAGATTTTAATATCAAATGTGTGAAATCATGTATCTATAAACTTTTCATTCATATTGCGAATTTGTCGCTTTTATTTTATTTATTTATATCTTTTACCTGTGTAAACCCAGCCTTCTATGCACAGACACATCCCTCCCCACATGTGTTGTATGAGGCAACTTAGGGTATTGGCTCTTTTAGGTGATCTATTTTAAAATCAATGCTTATCTCCACTTCTTAATAAACTTAAGAATTTCGACAACTAAAGTTCCAGCTACCCTTTTTGGTATTTGTAGGTATGAGTAAGTATAGCACAGATTACTTTTAACGTTGATGTGAAAAATAAAATACTATACCACTAAACCAGCTAAAACTGTTTTGATCGCAAGCAACAAACTACAAATTGACCGTACGCAAATTTTTACAATACATTTTTTCATCCCCGAGTAAAATAGTGCGACAACCCATATTACTAAAAGCACAATAACTATCTTATAAATTTACATCGCACCAATTTTCCGAGCAAAAATGCGTCCAAAAGCGTCATAAAATTACCTTTTCCGAACGGGCACCGTCAGCCATTTTCTTTCATAGCCCTGCGATAGAATTATTAAGCGGAGGCCGAAGTAGGTGCGGGCGAGCGGGGTGTGGGTGTCTTACCAAGTAATCCTTAGTCCTTTGTGCCAAAAATATTGAAATCTCCGAGGCTGCCCTCTGCTGCATCATCATTTAATATCAGCAGGTATTCTATTCGAGTTCACTTTATGACGAGATTACTCCAATGTTTACGCCATAACGAGTTCATTTGTATGATTTTTAAACGTTACAGCTGAATTATTTCTTTTTCGCTCCTTAATTACGTAAGTGAAACGTAGCGCTAAAATTTCATTACATATTACTGTATTATATGTATGTACCTATGTTATTTTACATACATACGTACATATACTCACGTCTCTAAATCCTTAAAGATGTAGCCAGAGTTTTAGAATAAGAAATTCGTCAGCCACTTTTGGAAGTTGATTGGGGAAAAGATTGGCCTCGAACCTTAGTCGCCTCTTACCTACACTCACGGGTAGAAATGGAATAGTGCTATTCTAAGCCGACACCACATAGTTTTTAAGATCATTTTTTAAATTTCTTATACTATTCCATTTCAATTTTGTTTCTTTACAAATTTTCAATAAGCGTTTAATGTGACCGATACCAGGAATCTGTTTTAATATTTGATAGAAATAAGAAGCGAGTGTGAAACACACATTAGACCCGGTGTTCTTTTCCACTTAGCTACCAAGGTGTTCTAAGGATACAAACCTTTTAACTGAGTAAATAACCATACAACACACTGAAAGAATAAATTCTGCATAAAGTATCCGAAACTCGCGCAGCCAGACTGAGATAAGCCAATCCGCAACGAAATGTATTCATGGAAGCTTATTTCAAGATAACAGACATTGTTGAAGAACTGAACTCTTTGTTAACGTCACAGATTTCTGTAGGAACAGAATTATTTTGTTATAAAAAAGATTTTGTATCTGTAAGATTAGTATATCAGATTGTCTAATTTGTATTTTCGGTTTCAAATGACACGAACCCAAGATTATACGAGCAACAGGGAAACAAATGATGAGGTTGGAGGCCCATAAAAAAAAAAAAATAAAAAATAAAAAAAAAAAAAAAATACATACTTGCCGCCAATCAACTTCCAAAAGTGGCTAGTAAAATATGCTTTGCTTTTATAATTTATTCTGAACTTATTGTTTCATAAAATTAAAATCAAGACGTCACTTTTTACCCTTTTTACCCACAGGTGACGTAATAGGTGACTAAGGGTATGAAGCTTTTTAAGTGGTTTTTGAGCGATACAGTTGGAGACCCATTTTGTGCTATCAACTTCCAAATATGGCTAAGTAGTTTCTAGCTTTGAAGCTCTGGCTACCCCTTTGTGGGATTTATGACCGTGAGTAATGTATGAATATAACATAACATAAACATAAACGTTCACGCCGAATATCCCCGAAGGGGTTGGCACTTTGTCACCTGGTGTTCAGAGTACCCACGTTTTGCATGGACAGTGTACTCACGTGATAGGGGACAGGCCTATCGTCGTTTTGTACGAATACACTGTCACATGACTAAGTACAACTCAGCCATGTGGGTTTCCTCGCGATGTTTTCCCTCACCGTTAACAACCATGATAAATTAACCACACATATGTCTTTAGAAAAGACAAATTGGTGTAGGCCCGATCCGGGATATAAACACTAGTCGCTTGCACGGGAACCGGTGTTCTACCCATTGAGCTATCGTGTCGTCAATACATACATATATCACTTATGAATATATGTTGTTAAAATCAACACCAGCATTATAAAACTTCTAAAAGACATACTCCTAAGAAAGCAAGGTGATATAAAAATAAAAATTGAAAACAACAAATGGTTTCCAAGAGTCTCTTTAACTCTCCAGGTCCGTTTCATTTAAGCGATAGCGATACAAGGAAAGGGACACTTATTAAATTACGAGTTGCAACAAAAGAACAGACGCCATCAGAGTCACAGCGGAAATATTTGAGAACACTTTTAGAACCGCTTGTAATTTCAACAAAATGAACGGGTTGGCTATTTCACAAAGTCGAGTTCAAGTAACAATGTTTCAACGTTGGAAAGTTTTAGGTTTTGAAAAGCTTTTTTCTTTCGGTGTTTGTATGTGGACGTGTAGTACCGGTTTAGAATGTCACTACTCATTTCTACCCACGCGTGTCGTAAGAGACGACTATGGGGCGTTTTTTAAGTAGTTTTTGGGCGAAGTGGTTGGAGACCATTACCAACGATACCTTATATCTACCATCTTGTTCCCTATCAACTTCCAAATGTGGCTAAGGAGTTTTTAGCTCTTAAGCTCTGGCTTCCCCTTTTTGGGATTAAAGGCTGTGAGTATATGTATGTACGTTTGTACGTATGTTTAAGCTCGATGAATAATGCGACTATAAAGATATATTTTTTTACTAGTGGATCGGGCCCAGCTTCGCACGGGTAGCGTAGTTTTAAAAATATCTGAGGTTTCTTCAATCACTGCTCAACCTTTGTGAAATTTAGTGCAACTTTAAGCATAGTAGTAGCATAATAATGGTGTAGCTTTGTGATTGTGAAAGCGCTTTAATGAACGGTTCAGTATCTCCAAAAATAAAACTATGCAAACAAACAATCAGAGTTACAAACTTTCCATACATACAGGGAGTATATGTATATATACTCCCGGCTATCTTTTGCGCGCGCAACCATTACTAAAGAATTACTCTTATAGCATTCACGTGCGGTGCGACGACCGACAGGGCGCGATAGCTTATTTCATGTATAAGTTTGGTGTTTCTATACCGATTTCTATGATTATTTTTTTATTGAATAGGTAATAATGTAAACTTTTTTAAATGAGAGATGAATGAGAGAACTATAAACGTAAGAGTAAACAAATATAATCAGAATTCTCCAAACTGCTGAGCCATCACGAAATACATGTGTTATTATGAGTCAACCATAAAAGATAGACATATGCTGCAGATTAATATTTTTTAGAAAATTTTATGTGAAATATTTCCGTCATACATGACTTCCATGTAACTATAACTACTAAGGCTGCACACGCGACGGAAGCTTAAAAAATGAAGTAACCTCCCTCGTTTTCCCAAAATTGCCCAAAATTCCCCTTCACTACTCTGCTGAAAAGTACACTATAACCTGCCTAGAAATATAAAGAATAATTCTACCAAATTTCGTTAAAATCCGTCGAGAAGTTTTTGTTTCCATAAGGAACATACAAACCGTTAGACAGACAAAAATTTCACTGATTGCATTTTTGGCATTAGTATCGATCACTAATCACCCCCTAATAGTTATTTTGAAAATATATTTAATGTACAGAATTGACCTCTCTACAGATTTATTATAAGTATAGATTAAAGAAAGATGGTATTTGAGCTGATAAAGAAGGGCAAACCTAACCGTAGCAAGAGGCATGACGTATTTTTATCACTCAAGAGTCAATAATTAAGTATTGAATACCTGACCTTTTACTTTTGACCTGCTTATCATCCTAAGTTGCTTTTTTATAAGAAAAGTTTAATGCATAAGTGTAGTGTTACAATGATGGAAAATAATATTTTTGGAGAAAGATATGAGCTATAAAACTTTCCTAAATGAAATTTGAAGATATTAACTGTAAATTTTTGTGAATATTATTGTGACTTAAAGGGAACTAAAAGGAAATTAATTGATATAATGGTTAAGGGACTTGTACTGGCTAAGATTATAGTTATTGCTGATGCAATAAGCATAGAGCGAGAACTTATCTATACTTATAATAAATCTGTAGAGAGGTCAATTCTGTACATGAAATATATTTTCAAAATAACTATCAGGTGGTGATTAGGGATCGATACTGATGCCAAAAATGCAATCAGTAAAATTTTTGTCTGTCTGTCTGTCTGTCTGTCTGTCTGTCTGTCTGTCTGTCGGTTTGTATGTTCCTTATGGAAACAAAAACTACTCGACGGATTTTAACGAAACTTGGTACAATTATTCTCCATTCTCCTGGGCAGGTTTTTGTATACTTTCCAGCAGAGTAGTAAAGGGGAATTTTGGGAAATTTTGGGAAAACGGGAGAAGTTACTATATTTTTTAAGCTTCCGTCGCGTGTGCAGCCTTAATGGTTAAACTTAAATAGAAATCATGTATGACGGAAATATTTTTCATAATATTATCTAAAAAAAAACCTCAACAGTTTATGTCTATCTTTTACGGTTGACTCACAATAACACGTGTAATTCCTGATAGCTTAGCAGTTCGGAACATTCTGATTATATTTGTTTACTCTTACGTTTGTAAACCTCTCACTCATCCCTAATTTGAAAAAGGTAACATTATTACCTATTCAATAAAAAAAGAATCATAGAAATCGGTAGAGAAACACCGAAATTATACATAAAATAAGCCATCGCGCCCGTGACCAAAACCGAATCGTTACTAATTTACATATAACATACTAGATGGCGCCAGTAGTTGCATCCTACAACACGTAATGATTTATTTTTTAGATTGTTATAAATACTTCATAGCGTTTTATTCCAAAATTTGCTATTAAACGGAAATACTGAACCGTTCATTAAAGCGCATTAAAAATCACCAAACTACACTGTTTAGGTAGTGCTATAAATTTAATTAATTGAAATCATTGCGCTGAATTTCACAATGCTTGAGCAGTGACTAAAGAAAGAAGCCTCAGATATTTAAAAAAACAACGCTACCCGTGCGAAGCTGGGACGATCCACTAGTCGTAAATAAGTCTGCGTCCAGATAAATCCAGATCTAACATTCAAATAGCGTGTTTTGATGTTTTCACAAAAAAATGGGTATGGTAATGCTGTTCGATCAATACTTTTGCCATCATGTGATTTCAGAGAGAAGAAAAAAAGAGAGTCAAACATTAATTGCTACTACTAGCAATAAAACTATAATAATACATACAGACATATAATCTCGGCCATAAATCTCAAAAAGGGGTAGCCAGAGCTTTAGAGCAAGAAACTGGACAGCCACATTTGGAACTTGATAAAGGACAAGATGGTAGAAATAAAGTATCGTTGGTGATGGGTGTCCAACCGCATCGCACAAAAACCTCTTAAAAAGCCCCATACCCTATACAACACCCGTGGGTAGAAAGGGGTAGTGACATTCTAAGTTGACACTACACAGCATACTACTATTACACAGCCATACTAGTTGGTATTATAACCAGCAAACACACAGACTTGCCGTGTAGTGTCGGCTTAAAATAACACTACCCCATGTCTACCCGTGGGTGATCGTAAGAGGCGACTAAGGGTATAGGGGCATTTTAAGTGATTTTTGGGCGATGTGGTTGAAGACCCGTCACCAAAAATATTATTACCATCTTTTCCCCAATTAACTTCCAAAAGTGGCTGAGGCATTTCTCATTCCAAAGCTCTGGCTACCCCGTTAAGGAATTTATAGCCGTGAGTATATGTATGTATGTATAACCAGCAAACCAACTCCGCTGCTGTCATATATAACATATTAGACAGCGCTTTAGAATCTTAGTTTCATACGCCACTTTCAGCATACTGAATAAAAGATAAGATGGTGATAGAAACAGTAATGGCATGACAATCGAATCACCTTTCGTCGCTGAAATGTATTCTTCTAGCTTTACTTCAAAAAGGCTGACCAGAGCCGTAAAATAATGAGATTGAGACTATTGGAAAAATTAAGATACATAACAATATTCAACTGATGGACATATTGACACGAGTATATGTCTATCAGTTGAATTTAAAAAGAACATACATACATACATATACTCACGGCTATAAATCCCTTAACGGGGTAGCCAGAACTTATGAATGAAAAATTCCTCAGCCACTTTTGGAAGTTGATCGGGAAAAGATGGTAATAATAAATGTTTTTGGTGACGGGTCTCCAACCACATCGCCCAAAAATCACTTAAAAAGCCCCTATACCCTTAGTCGCCTCTTACGATCACCCACGGGTAGAAATGGGGTAGTGTTATTCTAAGCCGACACTACACGGCTAAAAAACGTACGGTATTTTTGTATAATACTATAAAATAGTATTATTTCCTAATTATAGAAAACAAATTTGTGTGATCCTAGAAACAAAGAACACAATTACTACACTACGAATGCGATGCTTTAGTTTAGTAATTTTATTTCAGTTTACGCTAAAGAAATCAATTTGAACGGTAACCTCATAATTAACAAATGAACCATAATATTATTTAAACAACAATTGCCGGTCAAAATATTGCCGGTTTCAAGAAAACTACACTAAAACAAATTGAAGCTTTAGGCGCCATTCCTTCATTTTATGTTTCAATCGATTTCGTCGGTTATGGTAAGAAGGCTAGTGTTGGGGACAGTTTCCCGATTAAACGGTTCGCTAATCGCCTTGACTTCAGTCGCCTTACGCGAAACTCACGGGTGTTTTATTTTAAATCGACACTTAATAGTAAAACTTGAGTAAAATATGTTGACATACCTGAATATACTCTTGCTGAAAGAGAGTTGAGAGCTTTAATTTACCTATACAAGTGGTTTTCCTTTATTTTTTGTATAGATTTTACTTAGCCTAGTGGTTACCTCAATTTTTTTTTTTTATTTAAGCGTGGTAGTAAATAAATCATTTTGTCATTCAATACATACATTCCAAAAGTGGCTGAGGGATTTCTTATTCTGGGTACCCTTTTTCGGGGTTTGTAGCCGTGAGTATATGTATATATTTACGTACATATACTCACGGCTCTCAAGACAACTCTCTTGCCAAAAATTTGGAATATGAAATTCATATAACATAACATAACATAACATAAACGTTCACGCCGTTTATCCCCGAAGGCGTTGGCAGAGGTACCAATACTTCTGAACTCACATGGCAGCGCCATCTAGTTTCCAGAGAAGGTACCCACGTTTTGATTCGTGAAAGGTGTGGTGTAGAAGATGATATTGTAAGAAAGATAGAAAAAGGAATGTTGAGATGGTTTGGGCACATAGAGAGGATGGATGACAGTAAAGTGGTGAAAGAGATATATAGAGCCAATGTGAAAGGTAATGTTAGTAGAGGACGACCTCGGAGGACACATTTAGATCAAATAGAAAATGTGCTCAAAAAGGCAGGTGTCCGAAGTACGAAGAATAAAAGAGCATGTATGAAAAGATTGATGGATGTGAATGAAGCTAGAGAGGTTTGCCAGGATCGTACAAAGTGGCGATCGATAGTCTCTGCCTACCAAAATGGGAACTAAAGGCGTGAGAATATGTATGTATATATGTATGTACATATACTCACGGCTCTCAAGACAACTCTCTTGTCAAAAATTTGGAATTTGAAATTCCTCAGTCACTTTTGAAAGTTGACTAAGGAAAGGATTGTGAAATAAAAGAATTTTTGGTGATGGGCAACATTGCCTAACAATTTCTTAAAACCTAAGCCCCTACATCGGCTCTTTGGGCACCGGCTAAAGAAATAGGAAAGTGCTATTCCAAGCCTACATACACATCCCATTCCCATAAAATTTTACCAATCATATTTCACACTACTCAGTTCACGAATCTCATTATTTCTCATTCTATCCCATAAACCAACAACATTAAACACGCTGTTTGACTATTACAAAACATAATTACAAGTGATTCAATTCAGTAAATAATTTCACCCACGGTATTTTGACTGCCCTAAAATAAATCATGCCGAATTTGTCCCAAATATAACTCCGCCCATGTCGTATCAAATTAAGTGTTCATTCGCTTTGATTTGCATAGTAATGACTAAAACACCGTTTCTACAAATTGAGATTGCTATGTTACAATGTACGCGACGTGTTAATGCTAATTTGGTACGTAAATGTATTATTATCGTGTTTGAAAAGTTTATGAAAGTTTCATGATGAGACTTTTTATGTTACTTACTGACTTCCGTGCCCATTATTCACATTGTGGTAGGCAGAGATTATTGATCGCCACTTTGTACGATCCTGGCAAACCTCCCTTGCTTTGTTTACATCCATCAATATTTTCATACATGCTCTTTTATTCTTCAAGTCTGCCTTTTTAAGCACACTCTCAATCTCTTTAAATCAAGTATTATATATAAATATATATATTTCAACCTGCCTATTAATAATTCGTTTCCAAACCTTTCTATTTCGTTTACATCAATCTTTTTAAACGTGCTCTTTTATTCTTCTTGCTTTGGAAGCTTGCGTTTTTGAGCACACTCTCTATTTGGTCCAAGTGTGTTCTTCGTGGTCGTTCTCTACTCACATTACCTTCCACATTGGCTCTATAGATCTCTTTCACCAATTCACCGCCATCTCTCTTCTCTATGTGCCCAAACCATCTCAATATTATTTTTCTATCTTTTTAAAATATTTACAATAACCATGGAATTACTATCTTAACAAGAATCCTAAAAAGGGAAAAGTGTCCTAAAAAGGGATGGCCAACGAGATAGCTGTACTGCTTACTTTAAGTAGGGTGACCATCTGTTGGTGTTTTAATGAGAGTTCCTCTAAACGTTACAAGAACACTTATATTTACATACATACACATTCTTAATTAAAAGATTATAAAAGAAGGGGTAGCCACTGCTTGATAATTAAAATTTCCTCAGCCACTTTTTGAAGTTGAGTAAAGAAAAGATGGTAATTAGAGGATGGTGATAAATATAAAAGTATCTATTACATAACTTCAAAAGCCCCAAACCAAAAGCCTAAGTTGCTTTTTACGGTGTTCGGGTAGTAATATATTTGTGCTATGTTAAGCCGATACTACACGACATCTTAATTCACTTATATTATTTATTTGAAATAGAAAGGTCGCAATAATTTTCACCATATTTTGCTCTGCCAACTATTTTCTCAGTTAAATGATAAAAGCACCGAAACACACAAAAAGATGATTAATTTTGGACACCTTATTTATATGGTTTCCATGGGGATATCCGTTATAAATACGATTGTACCGATTACCAAACTTAATATGATTTATCTCTAAGTTGATAGACGATGATAACAATTAAAACAATTTATTAAAAAACCGGCCAAGTGCGAGTCGGATCGCGCACTAAGGGTTCCGTACTATCATATATATAGAAAATCCCGTTTGTGTGAAAATCATGGGAGCCAAATTAGGTAAGTAATTTGATTTATGACGTTTAAAAATAGAACTACGGGCTAGATCTCATTCAAACCAATTTTCGTTAGTAGTTTGTATAGTAATACACATCATATATTTTTTTCAGTATTATCATGCCCATATTTTAGAAGTTACGGGGGGGGGGACACACATTTTAGCACTTTGAAAAAGTCTCTCGCGCAAACTATTCAGTTTTGAAAAAAATGATATAAGAAACCTCAACATCATTTTCAAATACCTTTTGATAGATACCCCACACGTATAGGTTTGATGAAAAAAAAAATTTTGAGTTTCAGTTCTATGTATGGGGAACCCTAAAAATTTTGGTTTTTTTTCATATTTTATTTTAAAATCTTAATGCGGTTTACAGAATACATCTACGCACCAATTTCCAATAATGTAGTTCTTATAGTTTCGGAATAAACTGGCTGTGACATACGGACGGACGGACGGACAGACAGACATGACGAATCTATAAGGGTCCCGTTTTTGCCATTTGGCTACGGAACCCTAAAAAGGAATAGTTAGTGACCTGCTTTTCATAAAATATTCCCCATAAATAAGTTTTAATTTTATTTACAATCTCCGGCCCGTACCGGTTCGCTAACACACTTTTTAAACTCTCGCGGTTTGTAGACATTATATATAATAAGAATCGGGATTAGCCAACGAATATTTTAAATCACTAACGTGATATGTTCAGTTAAGTTTGAATTTGTTTTTCTTTGAACTTAATCTCGACTGTCAACCGCGCGAGCGGAACACACTCCTCTAGTTCGGGCTCTTGTTCTAGCTATGCTTGACAGTGTTCGAAAGATAATATACTTTATTGCATGGTAATAAATTGCATTATTGTGTATCATATTTTTGGGAGTGCGCTCACCTGTTAAGTTAGTACCTTCATGACAATAACATCTTTCAAACCACATCTTTCACGAATCACGTCATTTCTCACACGATCACATAACCTTACATTAACCTTTCGTAACCTTATTTTTCTTAACCCTAGAAAGATAATCATATTTAAAATGGCGTAAAAGATAATCATTAATCATACGTTCCAGAGACGTATAGTACATATAAAAAACAAAAACTTCAAATTAAAAACTAAACAGAAAAATTAAATATTATTATTTTTTATTTAAAAAAGAACCGCCTTCAAAAATCCAACTGAAAAGTATAAAATAATTTTTATTTATTTTATTATGTACAACTCTATTCAACTTCTTCTTTTTGAAGTCGGTGCCAAACAGACAAATCCAAAATGAAAATTGCTACATAGAGAAAACCATACGAATAATAAATCAATCGATAGTGCCTCAACAACAGTAGGTAACACAATCGCGCTCAAAAATCAAGAAATTTCTTCCGCTCGCAACGACGTCGCTTTATAAAGGATGGAATGGGGGGACAGTGAGCGGTGCTTAGCCTGGTGTGCATGCGTCGCACTTCCAGAGAAAATATCATAATATACATGTCACCGTAAAACTGTAAATACTAGTAAATTATAATTTTAGATAGATAGCGAGATAGTAAACTAACGTTAGGTTAGGTTATGTAAGATTATCAGATTTCAAACTAACGGAATTAACAATTCGACAGAGACATGCATGCACCGAGTTGGCACAACCAATACTTCTAACACTTTATAAAAAGACGATCGAGAATCTAAATCACTACATAGTATAAAACAAAGTCGCTTTCTCTCTCCCTGTCTGGGATATACCGACATCCTTATGTATACTTTAATCTGTAAAACTACGAAATGAATTTTAATGCGATTTTTTCTATTAATTGAATAAAAAGGAAGGTTAATAAGGATGACATACGCTGATAGGGTGGAGAACTCACTCAACTTGGGCGGGCCACTAATATTCGTTCTTCTTTGTCATGAAAATTGGTTTGGCACCGACTTCAAAAAGAAGAAGTTGAATAGAGTTGTACATAATAAAATAAATAAAAATTATTTTATACTTTTCAGTTGGATTTTTGAAGGCGGTTCTTTTTTAAATAAAAAATAATAATATTTAATTTTTCTGTTTAGTTTTTAATTTGAAGTTTTTGTTTTTGTTTTTTATTTTATACTTTTTAGTGATAAGTTCTTAAATCACTCTGAGTTTTTTTAGTGAATTAGTGATAGTTTTTGAGAGATTGGTTTTACTGTCTGTTTATTTTATAGTTTTTTTAACAGGTAGTTATAATATTTGTTATTATGACTTTAGCTTACTTGTTACTATTTTGTTTACCTGCGGGCCTAGATAGAAAAGCAAAGGATGCTTTAAGGAAAAGTCGCGTAAGGGAGAACGAAACACCCATCGAAAAAAAACAAAGACTTCAGCAGGGCAAGCACGAGCCGTATTTAAACTAGTTATCGCGTGGGATAAAGCAGCCATCTTTTACGCACTTACTTAGTATCGTATACTGCCATCTCATTCTAACCGTTATTGTGTCGATAACTCGTGCTTGCCCTTCAGAATGAGAGAGATCGTCAGCGTGCTGCTCTTGCTGCCGAAACAGATGAGCAAAGAGAAGTTCACCTATCACAAATGCGAAGAAACTCTCTTATATATATGTAGCGTTGAGTCGAGTAAAATCCCTTGATGAGATGGCTTACAAGAAATTACTTAAATGGTTAAGACCATTCCGAAAGCGCGAAATTCTCCATGACGAAAGCGCCTTGATTGAAATGACCAGGATGAAAAACATGATGTTGCAATATATATTTTTTTCTTTAATATAATTAAGAGTAATTTATTCATGTTTTTATAAACTTTTTTGTTCGATAATTTAGTAACTCTGTTTATTACTAATAAAAAAACTTTATTAACGTATATTGATACATTTCTGTGTAGTATTGATAACTTTACATACATACTTATATTTCAAACTAAGAAACCTCCTTTTTTTCGAGTCGGTTAAAGAACTTTTAACCCATCTTCTAAATGTAACGAATACTTTTCTGAAAACCGCATCCAAATAGCTTAAGCCAAACGTAAGATAATCGCGGACCAACACACATACATACAGGTCAAACACAGAACCTCCTTTCTTTTTTTGGTCGGTCAAGGCACTAAAACCTTCTCCTAAATGTAACGAATACTTTTCTGAAAACCGCATCCAAATAGCTTAAGCCAAACGTGAGATAATCGCGGACCAACAGACATACATACAGGTCAAACACAGAACCTCCTTTCTTTTTTTGGTCGGTTAAGGCACTAAAACCTTCTCCTAAATGTAACGAATACTTTTCTGAAAACCGCATCCAAATAGCTTAAGCCAAACGTGAGATAATCGCGGACCAACAGACATACATACAGGTCAAACACAGAACCTCCTTTCTTTTTTTGGTCGGTTAAGGCACTAAAACCTTCTCCTAAATGTAACGAATACTTTTCTGAAAACCGCATCCAAATAGCTTAAGCCAAACGTGAGATAATCGCGGACCAACAGACATACATACAGGTCAAACACAGAACCTCCTTTCTTTTTATGGTCGGTTAAGGCACTAAAACCTTCTCCTAAATGTAACGAATACTGTCCTGAAAACCGCATCCAAATAGCTTAAGCCAAACTCGAGATAATCGCGGACAATTATACATACATACATACATACATACATACATACATACATACATACAAACAATCGAACTGAGAACCTCCTTTTTTGAAGTCGGTTAAAAATGCATTTTTTTTTTGGTATTTAAGGTATTAAAATTTTATGAAATGAAAAACGTATTTTACTATTATTTTTTTTTAAACTAGAAAATAAAGACAAACTTCTTGAAGAAATTAACAATAATGGCATGGCTTAAACGTCTTTCACAAATTGTTTTTTTTTCAAAGTATTAATTTTTATCAGCTATTTTGGTTTTGTTTAATTAGTTTAAATACTAATCTGTCTTTTTGTATAACTAAAGCTGTCTTATAATAGTACTAGACAAATTTCTTACACACATCTTTTTTATGATTTTTACATATTATACATTCCATTTAGGTCATTCTTCTTAATTTGGACGGTCATTATGCCAATATTTTTTTTTTGTAACAGGCCCTTTTCCTTGCTTTTCATTCGCGAGACCATTTTCAGGAGTTTTTTTACATATTAGCCAATTTAATAATCTTTGGCTTCATGAACATTCTGCTGGCTATTCGGTTACCATGTGTTTCCATGACAGATTTATATTCCTCTCAAATCAACTTGACATTTCCAGTTATATATTGATATTCAGCCAAGGAACAAGATATTGTAGTGGACAATGAGTAGCTTTAAGGCTTTCGTTGGAAGAGTTGTAGTTGCAGACAAACGGGACAGTGACATTCCTCCGGCCTACACGTGACATGAAACTAGATATGGTAGGCATTGACGGAGAAACAGCCCATCAGTTTTATATCAATTTGTACCTTCATAATTCAAAATACATACATACATATACCTACGGCTATAAATCCCTAGAAGGGGTAGCCAGAGCTAAGGAATAAGAAATTCCTCAGCCACTTTTGGAAAATTGAGAGGGGAGAAGATAGTAAAGTAAAGGTTGTTGGTGATGGGTCTCCAACCGCATCGCCCAAAAATCCGTTAAAAGCCCCAATACCGTACGTCACCTCTTACGTACACCCATCGGTGGAAATGGGATAGTGCTATTCTCAGCCGACACTACGCGGAAAAAGTTTTTTGCAGCATGTATACAATTGAATGTTTTGAAAATGATTTAAACAGCACGAACTAATAAATATAATGCAAAATAAAAGTATTAATAGCAGTCGGGCGCCATTCCACCAATACAGGATTTTTAGGATAAAAATACATGGTTAAGGAACGAGTACCTACTATTTGTAAGAGTGGTAGTTATTCTATTTTGATAAAAAGAAAGAGAGGTGGTGCCATTTCTTGCCTAACAATATTGTGGGAGTCATGCGCACACTACTGCGGACTCACTCGCACATAGCAGCGTCTCACTCATATTCCTACATCGCGGAGTTTAAATGTTTTTCGAGTTAAGCATACATACAAATTATAAGTTGGTACACAGCAGGGTGTACTGGCCAGTATATCTTTGCTGTTTCCACAATACCTTAGAAACAACTACTTCTTCAACACTACGTATAAAATGCCTATGCTTTCACAAAACTAAATATATATGTTTATGCTGTGTATTAGTGACGATGACGTTCGTGGCCGAGTGCATAGGTGACTAGCTTCTCGGTCTGGAGGTTGCGGGTTCGATCCCCGCTGAGAGCAACATTTAAATGATGAGCATAAATGATTGTTTCTTAGTCTTGGATGTCATTTATATGTGCATTGTATAATATTAAATTTATCAAAGCTGTGTAGTGTCGGCTTAGAATAGCACTACCCCATTTCTTCCGGTGGGTGTACGTAAGAGGCGACTAACGGACTTGGGGCTTTTTAAGGGATTTTTGGGCGATGCGGTTGGAGACCCATCCGAAGTGATGGACAGACTTAGGAAAATATGGAAGAACCGCAACATCACCAAAGCCACAAAGACCCGGCTAGTCAGAGCGCTTGTGTTCCCCATATTCCTTTATGCTGCAGAGACATGGACGCTTCGGGAAAGCGAGAAGAAGAGGATTGATGCTCTTGAGATGTGGTGCTGGAGGAAAATGCTTGGGATATCGTGGACAGAGTTCCGTACCAATGACTCAATCCTCCAAGAACTAGGTGTCAAACAGCGCCTATCATCTATAGTCCAAGCTCGTATCTTAACCTTCTTCGGACATATATCTCGACGCGGGCGCATGTCAATCGAGCGACTGGTGGTACAGGGCAGAGTAGAGGGCACCCGAATGCGTGGTCGATCACCAATGAGATGGACGGACCAAATAAAAGCAGCGCTGGATGACCCCCTGTACCAATGCACCAAAAAAACAGCCCTCAGAGAGGAATGGCGACGAATTGTGCGGCGGGTCACCCAACCAAAATGACGACCACGACCACTCTGTCAAGAGTGTTACGACTGAGAAGAAGAAGAAGTATGTATGTAAAATTATCGTTGAGTTAGTTTGGAATGCCATAATTCGAGTCTTATTTAGCTTAGGGACTAACTTGGTCTGTGTATAATATGTCCATATATTTATTATATTACGCTTTGCCTACCTCAATGAGCAAATCTCCCGGCACAGCCTCGACACACATGTACTTCGAAATAATGCTGCCATTAGTTTCGGCGAATGGCGGCATCGAATGAGGAACCATTTTTTAAAAACGGCCAAGTCCGAGTCGGTTGTACTCAAAGAGTTCAGAACAAAAAAAAATGGTTTATTCGTACGAACACAGAACTGCTATTCAAATTACAACTAATTAATGAGACACAGCTTTGGAATTTATACTATACATTGATATATAGCTTCAGCAAACGGACACCGGAAATTTAGAAATAAAGTTGCGTTTTTCTCTTTGGGTACGGAACCCTAGAAGTATGTCATGTATTGCCACCCACCTAAACCATTGCTATAACACTTTTATATCGCCAAGACGAGCCAAGCGAAGCGCACGGGCACTACCTACATTTTATCGAAGCGCTTCGTCGTTTTTTTGAACCCTCATTACTTGGGTTTAGATTATGCTAGATCAACAAAATTTTCGGGATATATTGTCAATAGCGGACTTAATGAACAGTTTTAATTACATTAGCTTTCATACTTCAGATTTAATTTATATCTAAAAAACGCTGTTTTCGTCACTGACTCATTGATGATCATCAAAATTCTTAGGGTATTTCCTAATGTCCTAGAAAGCTGAAATTTTGTATTTAAGCTAGTATTAGCACACAAGCAACAACAAAATTACAAAACTTGTAACTTTCATCCCCCAACCCCATAAACTAGGGGATGGTAGTTTGTATGAGACCTGTAATTTTCAATTTGGACGCTAGAGGTCTAATCTGATCTAAAACTTAATGCCCCCAGATTATATATATGTATAGGTACTCCTTGTCGAAAAAAAAAAATAAGAAAATGTTACATAGAACTTATTTTGTAAGAAATGAAATGAAATCCCTCCATAAGCATTTTCATGTAAAATGTTGCTAAGACGAGCCCATATGACTCGCACTGTCAAAAAGTTATCAGATCTCATGTAGAGCCAAGCTTCTAACACTACACGCCCTAACTCTACAAGGCCTAACTTCACAAACTCTACACCTTAGTCAAAATAAGTGGCTTGGCCGTTCGTTACTACAAGAACTATTGTATAACACAAAAGTAATGAACAGTGAACTAATTTTTCACCTTACGCCGATGTGAATGTAGCGAAATGGCATCATCTGAGCTGTGACTTTTCTCATGATCTTTTCTTTCACTACGGCATTAAATGCAGCAAACAACAACAAAATACACACACATTCATATACTCAAGGCTTTAAATCCCTAAAAGGGGTAAACGGAGCTTCAGAATAATATTTCTTCAGCCACTAATGGAAGATGAGTGAGGAAAAGAAATAAAATATGGGTCCTCAGTGACGACGGGTCTCCAACCGCATCGCCCAAAAATCACTTAAAAAGCCCAAAAACCCTTAGTCGCCTCTTACGATCACCGACAGGTAGAAATAGGTTAGTGCTATTCTAAGGTGACATTACACAGCAATATACACATATAAATATATCCTATATTTTCTTTTATCATTGAACCCGATTATCGAAAACATACATAGATACATATACTCACGCCATTAATTCCCATTGGGGTAGGCAGAGACTATTGATCGCCGCTTCGCAAGATCCTGACAAACCTCTCTAGCTTCGTTTACATCCATCAATCTTTTCATACATGCTCATATTATTCTTCATACTTCGGACGCCAGCCTTTTTGAGCACACTCTCAATTTGGTCCAAGTGTGTTCTCCGTGGTCGTCCTCTACTAACATTACCATCCACACTAGCTCTATAGATCCCTTTTACCAATTTTCTATCATCCATCCTTTCTATGTGCCCAAACCATCTCAACATTCCTTTTTCTATCTTTCTTACAATATTATCAAAAACGTATTTCGAATATCACTTAACCTATTCTTCTAGTGGATGTTGAACAAAGCGACAAGTTTTGGTGGTTGCTGGGCGATGTGGTATAATTTTCTAAGATTCTTAGAAAACTATCAAAAGTGACTAAATAATTTCATATCTGGTGCTCTGGTAATCCTTTTAAGGGATCCTAAGGTAAAACGGGGCCCTATTACTAATCCGCCGCTTTGTTTCTCTCTGTATGTCTTCAGGATGTATCTCATAAACTTGATAATGAGATAGCTAAATATGAAATTTTTACAAATGATTTATAGCCATATACATACAAAAAACTTGTTTTTTTTCGTATTTTTTGCTCAATATGAAAAAGGGTAGCAAGTAGACGCTTCAAATTTTCACAAAATATTTACTTGTATATATCTTTTAAAATATATAATTAATTAACAATAAAGTAAATATTTGATGGAGCTCCCATACAACAAACGTAATTTTCCTATTATAGATGATAGCACGGAACCTTTTGTGCGCGAAACCCATTCGCATTTGCCCGGTTTTTTAGAATATATAACCAAGAGTATTTGTATTACATACATACTTACTTACTTACTTATACTCACGCCCATTATTCCCATTGGGGTAGGTAGAGACTATCGATCGCCACTTAGTACGATCTTGACAAACCTCTCTTGCTTCCCTTACATTCATTATTCTTCTCATACATGCTCTTTTATTCTTCTCACTTCGGACCCCCGCCTTAATACATAACATACATACATAATGTTTAAAATACAACATTCAGGGCGCAGCTGCCCAGCCTGCCGTGTTTTGCGGTACCAGCCGTCTAATTTAACGCACTGTAATTTGCAGTCGCTTTTGATGTTACATAATGAAAGTACGACTAGATAAATAATTAATTCTAGACTGTTAATTATGAACTCAATATTAAATTATATATATGTACAAACGAAGGGCTACTACAGCCTAGATTAAATAGGATATTTTGGCCATAATTCCCCTCACTGACTAAGTGCAAATTAGCAAACTTTTTGCCTCCCTCTTAAGCCGAGAACCATTATAGTTTTTTAACATCTGTCTTTCATTTCTTTTGCTGATGTTATTTTTACCAAAGTGATTAAGGGTTTGGGGCTTTTTTAAGTGGCTTTTTTGCGATGCGTTTGGAGACCTATCACCAACAATACTTTTTTTCTACCATCTTGCCTATCAACTTCCAAATATGGCTGAAGAGTTTCTAACTCTAAAGCTCTGGCTGCCCCTTTTTGGGATTTATGGCCGTGAGTATATGTAAGTACGTATGAAGTTTAGCCTCGTGAATCAAAACAGAGCAAAATCTGCGGCCTGTATTGATCAAGCGTTAGTCGGTACAGTACTAGGTTTAATAAAGCAAGGTTAATTCCATGATTAATGGAAGCGCCTAAATCCCTACCCATACATAACATACATACATACATATACTCACGGATATAAATCCCAGGAAGGGGTAGCCAGAGCTAAAGAATTAGAAATTCCTCAGCCACTTTTGGAAATTTGAGTGGGGAAAAGATAGTAAAAATAAAGGTTGTTGGTGATGGGTCTCCAACCGCATCGCCCAAAAATCCCTTAATAGCCCCATACCGTTATTCGCCTCTTACGTACACCCACCGGAAGAAATGTGGTAGTGCTATTCTAAACCTACACTACACGGCAAAAATTTTATATTATTATTATATTTTGATATTTCAAACACACTAACAAATTAGGTGGGTATGGAATGTTAAGGAGCCGTGTGCACTATCATCACACTCCATTCTTGTACCAGCAGTCAGTAGTTTTAATCGTGAACTCAAAATACGATTATTATTGTTCAAAATATGGCGTAATGAGCCTTTATTTAAATAATATGAGCCAAAATATTAAAAAATAAAACAATTATATCTTAGTGATCATGCAGACAGGCGTGGGTTCGAAATCCGGGTCGGGCCTACACCATTTTATCTTTTCTAAAGTCATATGTGTGGTAAGATTATCATGGTTTTTAACGGTGAGGGAAAACATCGTGAGGAAACCCTTATCGCTAAGTTTTGCATAGTCCAATGACAGTACTCGTATATTCGTACAAACCTGCGATATGCCTGCCCCCTATAACGTGAGAACACTGTCCAAGCAAAACATGGGTACTTTGGACACCAGGCGACCATTTCACGTGGTGTTCAGAAGAATAAGTATGTCTGCCCGACCCTTCGGGGATATACGGCATTAAATTTAAGTTTTGTGAAAAAAATGTTACTGTATATTATTAATGCATCGATCGAGTACAATGAATGCCTTGTAAATATAATAAAGAAAATAATTAAACGAGATGTAAATGGCAAATTAATCTCTTGTGCCCCCCATCATAAATATACATTTCAAACGTCAAAATAAAAGTACCTACAAAGTTATGCCAACTGCCATTACCGAAACTTCGAGCCTCAAGCTTTTGTATCAATTAATGTTCATAACTTTTCGACCTAAAGTTTACAGTATCTATTTCACAAATTGAATTTTGTGGTTTCTGGTCAATTGAGAAATATTCGAAGCATTTAAGTTAAAGTTATTCGTTATTAAAAGATCTTGTCTTAAAATACTTTTAGTAGCTTGTTGGGTTCCATCACAAAGTTGGAACTTAGATGTATCGAACGTAAAGAATTTGATAAAATTCTATTGATTTATAAAGGAGGATGGGCATTTTGGTCCCCATGTTAAATGTCTCTCAATCAAGTTGAATCATATATCATTCTAAAGCCCTGTTAGCGGAGTAAAAAAGACTATGGGAGCAATCTTGTTAGAGCTGCCGATTTTGATGTACAGTTTTTTGAAAATCTTGATTTCGTTAATTATGTGAAATTATGATAATTCATGTTTCCGGTGAAACTTAGTAATTGTGTTATACTTAAAAAATCTCAATGCTGAAGCGAAATTGTAAAAACTGTCAGAGTTTGCAATAAATTGTCATAATTAAACCGAAAATGTATTAAAAACATGAAACAAACTAGACGAACAGTCTTTTAAAAGAGAACTTTTAAAGTATTTTTTCTCAAAAACCACAGCAATTGAGGACAAGCGCTTTAGTTATTTTTATTTTACAAAAAATAACCTTTCCAACGACGTATCACTCATCCTGATTGGTGCTGGGACCAGGTGCCATACATTTGTGTCCATCCTTCTTTAGGAGTATTTTTGCCCCTTGGTAAGCGTATCTTAGATCATGGTCTTATTGAATCAACTACAACTCTTAAATATACGATGTATCATACAAGCATTGATGCCTGTATTTTGATTAGTTGTTTGTGTTAGTGTCCTAGTTATATTTTAACAAAGTTACACTATGACGTATATGCTACTTATGCCAAATTTATTGCAACCTTCCTAAGTTTCAACTAATGGCTGTCTATAAGTGAACATTTGATGTAATATTGAAATATACAAAATATTCGTTTTGTAAAAATGTTTTAATAAGCGAAAGTACATACATACATACATACATATTCTCACGGCTACAAATCCCTAGAAGGGGTAGCCAGAGCTGAGGAACTAAAAATTCCACAGCCACTTTTGGAAGTTGCGTAGGGAAAAGATTGTAAAATAAAGGTTGTTGGTGATGGGTCTCCAACCGCATCGCCCAAAAATGCCTTAAAAAGCCCCAATACCGTTAGTCGCCTTTTACGTACACCCACCGGAAGAAATGGGGTAGTGCTATTCTAAGCCGACACTACACAGCTTTGATAAATTTAATATTATATAATACACATATAAATAACATCCAAGACTAAGAAACAATCATTTATGCTTATCATTTAAATGCTGCTCTCAGCGGGGATCGAAGTAAATAATTTATCTAAAGACCTAAAAACTCAACAGAATTAATGAAAATTATTTAGAAATAGACTTTTTTTATGTTTTATCGCTGTCATTAGTTTATTAAGCATATATATTTTAAAATAAATATGTTTACTACAAAAATAATATTTTAGTATATAATACAAACACAGTTTTTTCATATTCAATTTTACTACATACTTAAGGACACTTAAGTAACGCAATTATTATAATTATTTTTCGGTTTTACAACCTCGTTTTTTTCATTAAACCGGACTGATCAGGAATTTCGAAACTCTAAAACCCAGTACCGTAAATTATACCTACTCTAGTTTAATAGATTTTACTCACTTTTGGTTTTTACCTAATTTGAACGGACTATAGTTTTTATTACGAAATTGAATTCAGAATAATAAAAAAACGGCGATAGGCCTGCCCCCTATCACGTGAGTACACTGTCTAAGCAAAACGTGGGTACCTTCTCTGGAAACTAGATGGCGCTTGCCATGTGAGTTCAGGAGTATTGGTACCTCTGCCAACCCCTTCGGGGATAAAACGGCGTGAACGTTTATATTATGTTATGAATTCAGAATATATGTTTAATCAATAACAAATGGAATTAATTTTGCATTAGAAAATAAAGTTACAGTACAGAAAATTTTTGTAAGTTTTCTTTCCGCATCGCTTCGATGCAATTACAATACAATACATTTTCATGAGGAAACCGTTCCTAGAAACTAAGAGAAGTTTAAGTCAAGCATTTTGATATATTTCTCTTCAATTTCTTTTCAAAAGATGCTATTTTCTGTATTGAATTAAGCCATAGTACACAAACAACTCTGGTAGCGTAATCGGAAAGAACACAACCTCTAATTTAAATCTTTTTGTTCATGAAAACCTCATGTGGGGATTATTATTATTACTAATAAATAAAGAATAAATAAAGGAAAGAAAAATTTCGAATGTGTCGAAATTTTTCTTTCCTTTATTTATTCTTTATTTATTAACACAACCTCTGTTACAAATAGTGTTTGTGTTGTTTATTTAAATGTTTAATTGTTCTTTTTATAATTCAAGTGTATATGTTGGCTTTTCTGCCCGTGCGTATTTGAAAGAAGTGACATAGGATATTGCGGCTGTTTGTGTGATATTTGGGCGATGCCGTTGGAGATATGTCCTATTGGTGACATGTTGGAAATAGGACAAACAACATTTATATTTTTCCGCTCAACTTCTAAAAGTGACTGAGAATTGATAATTTCTCCTAGTGATTTAAAGCCATGTTTCTGCATTCATCTATCTATACTTATAATACAATATTTTACATGAAACACATTTTAAAAATAACTATCAGGGGGTGATTAGGGATCGATACTGATGCCAAAAATGCAATCAGTAAAATTTTTTGTCTGTCTGTCTGTCGGTGTGTATGTTCCTTATAGAAACAAAAACTACTCGACGGATTTTAACGAAATTTGGTACAATTACTCTTCATACTCCTGGACAGGTTGAATTGAATTGTTTTTAGAAAGATATAAAATTGATTGTTTCTGTGTCTCAGAATACTAGCTTAAGAATTGCGAGCTCATATTTGGTTTTCAAAATTACTATTTAGCTAGTAGCTACTGCCGCAATTCTAAAGTCTGTGGTGGCTCCGCTATATTTTTAAAAAAATGTATTAAATGTAAAAATCGTGAGGATATTGTAAAACTAAGCGTTGACCAAGTCGTGGAGATATTCTGCATAGAGTTAATAAACTACTTTATAGTAAGCGTATATCGAGCCCCCTATAGTTAAAATTATGAAAAATTTGAAAGTGTACTTAATGGAAGATGTATTAACTAAAATTTTCAAGAGTAAAAAACAATTAATTATTTGCGGAGACTTCAATATAGATCTCTTAAAAGAAAGTACTCAGAAAACACGATTGACGAGTTTATTCCAATCGTTTAATTTAGAAAATTTATTCTTGGAACCTACTAGAACCAAAACATGTTTAGATAATGTATTTACAATAACTGAATTAATAAGTAAATCTGTTATTATTAAACTAAAATCTGATCACAGTGGTATTTTTGTAAGCTTTCCACATAAGGCACCAGACCTAAAAATAATAGTTAAAAAAAGGAGTAGCTGCTTTCAAAGTTGAAAAATATATAAACTTAATCAGTTATAAGCTGTCCGCTTCTTCAATAAATACCAACAATTTGTTTCACCCTAAACAATTTGGTTTCACGAAAGGCCGCTCTACCACTGATGCAGGCGTTGCCCTAATTAAACATATTTTTGTTTCACGCAAACTTAAAAATGATGCCATCGGTTTGTTCTGCGATCTTACAAAAGCGTTTGATTGTGCAGATCATAATATTTTATTCATAAAATTGGGACATTATGGCATCGAAGGTGACACACTTAAATTAAAAAATTCCTACTTCTCAGATCGAATACAAAAAGTGCAAATCGATAAAATAAAATCATCTGGAACTCATGTAAAAATAGGTGTTCCACAGAGATCTATATTAGGCCCATTTTTGTTTCTAGTATATGTTAATGATTTGCCGTTCATGGTCGAGAAAAGGTCTGAAAAAGTATTATTTGCTGATGATACATCTTTAAATTTTTAAAGGAATTCGGAAAATATTGATGATGTAAATAATGCAGTTTACCAAATTCAAACATGGTTTGCTTCAAATAGTCTTGTACTAAATACCAAAAAAACAAAATTTATTAAATTTGCATAACTAAATATTAAAAGTGTTGATAATGGAATTGCATTAAATAATGAAAAATTAGCATTTACGGATCGCGCAGTTTTTTTAGGGATACATCTGGACTCAAAGCTCCAATGGGCACCCCACATTAGCGCGCTAGCTGGCAAGCTAAGCAGTGCTGCCTATGCCGTTAGAAAAATAAGACATTTAACTGATGTACAGACCCCTCGTTTATTATACGTACTATAGTTATTTTCATAGCATCATGTCTTATGGCATTTCACTCTGGGGCAGAGCTGCTGATATTGGGTCCATATTTATTCTACAGAAAAGAGCAATAAGAGCTATTTATAATTTAGGTTCACGAGATTCCCTTAGAGAATTGTTTAAAACCATAAATATAATGACACTGCCATGTCATTATATTCATGGAAAAAATTGAAAGCATTTTCCAAAAACTGTGATAGAAATACTAGAAGTCTCAGAGATAATAATAAAATTTCAATTCAAAAGTACAGATTGTCAAAAATAAATACATCTTTTATGGGGTTATGTGTAAAATTTTATAATAAAATACCTGATGACATTTTCAGTCTAACAGAAAAGAAATTCAAAGTTATTATAAAACTCAGTCTTCATTTAAAAGCTTAGTACAGTTCAAATGATTATATGATAGATGAAACTGCCTGGTGTCACCAGGGCTCTATTCAGGATATTTCCAGACATACACTATATTGTAATATGACTAAGAAAAGATGTGTGTTGCTGAGTTTCTTACGGGTTCTTCTTGCAACAATACACCTTCCGGATCCGAAGTAGAGTCAATAGAGTAAGATTTAACTTATACGTAAGTTTGTGACGTTCAAAAAATAGGGAACAATTCTTTTTATTTCGAAATAAATATTTTTAATCTTTTATCTTATCTTTTACATATAAACATAAACGTTCACGCCGAATATCCCCGAAGGGGTTGGCAGAGGTACTAATACTTCTGAACATCACGTGACTTTGTCACCTGGTGTTCAGAGTACCCACGTTTTGCATTGACAGTGTACTCACGTGATAGGGGGCAGGCCTATCGCCGTTTTGTACGAATACACTGTCACATGACTAAGTACAACTCAGCCATGTGGGTTTCCTCACGATGTTTTCCCTCACCGTTTATTATCTTATCTTTTAGGTTACAGTATACTTTTCAGCAGAGTAGTGAAGGGGAAATTTGGGAAATTTTGGGAAAACGGGAGAAATTACTCCGTTTTCTAAGCTTCCGTCGCACAGTGCGATACAAGTGGTCTTCCAAATTAGTAAAAAAAATCGGAGATAGGAAACGCAAACACTACTAAAACGTGTAAAAGAAATAAAGGATAGAAGAATTTCGCGCTGGCAGCCATTGACACGGTAGCTCAATTGGCAAGAGCGACGGGGGCGTATACCCGAGGTCGCGGGTTCGAATCCCGCCTGTCTCGGAATTTTTCTTTCCTTGCTGTAATTGCAATTAATGCTGTAAGTTGTTATCAAGGCGCTAAATTTCATAAAGCTTGAGCAGTGATTGCAGAAACCTCAGATATAAATAAAACTACGCTACCTGTGCGAAGCTGGGCCGATCCACTAGTGTTAAAATAAATTGTAAAATGATTTCATAAAGTTTGTTCTCTTAAAAGACACTATTGTAAAGCACTACTAAAAACATGCATCTTTTAAAGATCAGTTTTTTTTTGGATAACTTAACGTGTAAGTTTGAATTTCTAAAATTTGTATCCATGTTAGTACTAATGGTTACTTAATAGTGTGGCGGAGGTATAGTCACAGCACGCAGTAGTTCCATAACAAAGTTACAGTCACTCGAATGTCAACAACGTTTCAGTGAATGTTCGATAGGAATTGACGTGTTTCGCTCCTCGTTTGGCTGAGCGCGTGGGACTAGGGTTGCAAGCTTCTTTGTTTTACCAAGATTGTTGTGAAGGAATTCGCAAATTTAACCCATGGTTTTGATACTTAATATTTGTGCTGCATCTTTGTACCGATATAGCCAAATTATCTACGTTTTGTCAGAAAACCTAAGAAGCACTGAACCAAAACTTTAACAACCATTACCTAAAAAAACGCGTGTTTATAAAGTGAATATATATTCGTTCTTATATGTTTTTACTATGTGTTGTATATTTTTTTTGTCACTTATGTAAATTGTGCCAAATAAATGTCTTTTACTTTTACTTTTGAATAGGTATCGTAAATGTCAAAATTGGTTAGCCAACAAACAGAATGACTAAAAATCCATTGAAATACAGCACCGGATCAGAATTGAGAAACATTTTATTGGACTCAGCAACATGTGCGGATAAAGTGTCTTGTTAGTGTGGCAACACCTCATCGGAAGCATGTCGTCTCCTCCCGGGACCGATTTCCCTAATGTCGTTCGTAACTCCGATACTATTTGAATATCTCATTTCACCATACCATATTTTTGTCCGCCGATTTCTCGACACTTGTTAGTTTACTTTGGAAAAGTTTTATTTTATTTTCAGATCCTTTTTTGTTGGTAAGTGCTCGAGGGACGCGGTATTGTGTTACTCAAACGCTAAAGGTTTCGGTTTAAGTTCTATAAAAACTTTAGGTTTTTACCAAAAGTTGAAGAATACTTTCATTTTACATCTTGTTTCTATTTTCGTTTGTGAATATGATTGCCATGATATTCAATTCTCGCTTTTGAAACATCCTAATCATGATTCTAAGTCTTAAAAAGATATTTAAAACTATTTAAATCGAAGAATGCCGTGTAGTGTCGGCTTAGAATAGCACTACCCCGTTTCTACCGATAAGTGTACGTAAGAGGCGTCTAACGGTATTGGGGCTTTTAAGGTATTTTTGGGCGATGCGGTTGGAGACCCCCCAATTAACAATTTAAAGTCGTTCAATAGTTATGTTAACGTTATTTTGTTACCACTATTCGTAAAAGCTATGTCACACTAATGTTATAATAACGTTTACTAAACGCGAAAAGGGCCCCAATTATACGACCTTCAATGTTGTATAATGGTCATACAAAAGTCAGAAGATGACTCCGTTAACGTCATTTAAAAGTCGTGTGAACGTTTATGAATTACCACTTTCATCGCGCAGTAGTTGCACCGTAACTTTACAACCACCTGTTTGGTTATATTGCGGTCGTACAGATGTTTTTGAATTATTAAAACGTTTTATATGAGTCTAGTAACAACCCCTGAAAGGCTGCTTAATATTTCTTGTTAATTGTTGTTTTTATTTGGAGATTTAAGTGCAAGATAAATAATTACAAGGAAGTAAGGGAAAAGAAATTAGAGTATTATGTGACTTTCATATTTTGCTTACAATATTTGTCTTTAATACCGTTTAGTTCGACTGGGAATTTAAGTTTTACGATAATATACCTATGTAAATACAATTCATATTTTCATGCCCCTTCTTAGTTTTGTGTTTAAAACATCATATTTTTATTACCAAAAATAAAATTATTTTTAAAAATGTCAGACATATTGCTTTGGTTGCATACTTACCTCTTTATGACGTTTTAAAGACACAAAGTCTTTTTAAGGTTATTTGAAGACCATGCAATACGCCATTAAAGCTAGCTATTAGGGTTCCTTATAACATTGAATTATTTTTTTATACATATAACAAATAGCGTTGCAGTACAGATACGCAGAAGAAAAGTAAGACCTGATGTGGAGGTCTGAAAGCCGGGAACCTCCACATCCAGTCTTAGTTTTTCTGCATTTTCATACTATAACAATATTCGTTAATTAAAATTAGATAAATCGCCAAATGTAAAAGGTATGTAAATGTATTTTTATAATAGTTTTTTTAATGTGTCAACATTAACCTAAATTAATTATCTTTAAATTTATTTCAGGTAAAACCCATTCTTAGCAAAAGTAAAGAAAAATTTATAAGTAACTTCTATTTGAAATATGGTTGAATATTTGTGTCATATTCTAATTATTGTTTCAATAAGCATACAATTTTCTATTCATGATTTCACATGGTAATTAAAATACTTAATATCAGTAATTATATTTAATTTATTTTGAATAAATCCTTAACAAAGTATGGACGAGAGGAACAAAATATACATATTCAATATAAGGAATGCCAACAATTTAACATTTGACATTCTCTACAAAATACGTAGATTCCGATTTAATGATGTCATTCATATCACACATATGTATAAACTTTTGAGTGCATGATGAGAAATTTTAGAGTCAAGAGTCCAATATTTCAAATCCTCCTGAAAGGTATTGTCTTTTTCATTATCTGTATCCAAGATTATATTATTCATTTCTTTTTACTGGACAGTGAGAAGACAATGATCACTAAGATAGTCTTCTGAAAATATACATACATATACTCACGGCCACAAATCCCTAGAAGGGGTATCCAGAGCTAAGGAATTAGAAAATCCTCAGGCGCTCCTGGAAAATTGAGTGGGGAAAAGATGGTTAAGTAAAGGTTGTTGGTGATGGGTCCGCATCGACCAATAATCCCTTAAAAGCCCCAATACCGTTAGTCACCTCTTACGTGCAGAAACGGGATAGTGCTATTCTAAGCCGACGCTACACGGCGAGAAATTAAAAACATTACATTTTAAAAAATAATAATTTTAATCAATACCAAAACAAAGATGACTGATGAAAAGTTTACCATATATTTTATGGTGGCCGCATTAGGAACACTTTTAACAAATTCAACTGTTCAACTGCTAACAAAATTAAATAAAATATCACATGTATTAAATAAAACCATTTTAACATTACTATTAAAATTTATCAATCAATAAAACATTTACTGATATAAAGAAAATTCGATATCGTAAAAAATATTTAGCGATATTTTAATACTTAATAAACTAAATTAGTACTGAACCATTTGTTGCTCTTGCGTTGTACCCTTTTCTTCTTTAACATTATTTGTGGTTAATACCAAGGTAGCCTTGTACTTTTTAATAATTCGTAATGTCGAGATACTTTTTTTTTGAAAGCTCCACTATGTTTAAGTTTTCTCCATGAATAATTCGATATCATTTTCGCATCAAACGTTACGTAAATATGGCGGCCAAGGCGTTTTAAGGTCAAAACTTAACTCCAATGTGACTACAAAGTCAGGGCATGACATTAAATGGACATAATGTAATATAAAAGTTATATTTGAGTTGTAATCAAACAACCAAGTCATTTAAGTGTCTTAAATTGACTGCTGTATGACATACTAGTGACCGTTTTATAAACGTCAATGTTAAAACCTGTATACAACTACTGCATTATATAAATGTCATATAATGGTTTGCCAAGCACCAAATTTTGTCAGTTGGAAACGTTACTTCGACTGTAACGTTAGTATGACTATTGCGTGGTCGTACAAACGTATTAGCTGAAACTTAAATAAAACGTTATATCGTTTAGTCTTGCCGACGTTGCTATGACTAGTTTAATATAACATATTCGTCGCACGACTAAATAGTTAAATTAACTACGTCTATAGGACGTAGTAATCATCTAATTACTGTTATAGGACTGCTATTCAACTTTATGTCGTACAAATAATGTCTTATACGACGTTTTTGTTAATTGGGCCATCACCAACAACCTTTATTTTACCATCTTTTCCCCACTCAATTTTCCAAAAGTGGCTGAGGAATTTTCGAATTCCTTAGCTCTGGCTACCCTTTCTAGGGATTTATAGCCGTGAGTATATGTATGTATGTATGTAAATCGAAGAGTCCAAACTAGACAATAATAGATAAATTTGCCCCGTGACCAAAATTCCCATTACCTAGGTTATTACTATAAATGCTTATTCAACTGTAACCTTATTTTTCTTTAACGTAATGATTTCCCCAAACGAAATTAAACAGTGACTTAAACATTCAAAAATATTCTTATGCCACACTTAATGCCTAGTAATTTCGTGGAAAGGACTAAATCACCAGCATTGTTTATGAAGTAAACGGTGCTGTTAATTAGTTGTGTCGGTAAACAGGCTGAGGTAGGTTTCGTTGAAATAGAACACACTAAAAGCTCCAGAGAATCCCCACGCTCCACAATTTCACACTCAAAACGAACTTAACGAGAAAACATACGGTTACCAATTACTTGGATGTTTTGCTTGCTGAACGTCAAACTTAACATATCCAGTATAAGTTGAATCCCCGGTAGATACACCTCATACATAGCGGGAGGTCAACCGAAGGTGGTTTAAGTTGATGTGAGGTTGACTGTACATAAACATGGCTAGTACACCACCTTTGCTATCGATTAATCACTTACTATGCAACTTGCATTGATATGCTCAGGGTTCCGACTCATAAAGGGGTTAGCAGAACATTGGGGTGATTGAGGCTAAAATAACATCTATTGGCATTGGCCTTTTATAATTATATGCGTTTTTTTTTAATCTATATATAAAAAGGCAAAAATGGCATGACTGACTTATAATCAACGCACAGCTACTTTACCTATAAACATGAAATTTCGTTCAGGGTTTCCTTTTATGACGTAAATGAGCATTAAGAAGGGAATTCCGGAAATTCCAATCCTAAGGGAATTCGCCGATTTATGCGAGGGAAAGAATATTTATTTTTTCTTAAAGGGGTAAATAGGGAGATACATCTTTCCCATTTCTGTACCTACACTGTATGAATTTTTGGTATAGAACATCCTTTTATGATATTATGAAACTCTTTAAAAGCTATTTCAAACATTCATACATACTCACGGCTATAATTCCCTAGAAGGGGTAGCCAGAGCCAAGGAATTATAAATTCCTCAGCCACTCTTGGAAGTTGAGTGGGAAAAAGGCGTTAAAATAAAGGTTTTTGGTGATGGGTCTCCAACCGCATCGCCCAAAAATCCAATAAATAGCCCTTAGTCGCCTCTTACGACACCCGTGGGTAGAAAGGGGTAGCGACATTCTAAGCCGGCACTACACGGCAAACATTCACCCCTAAAAAAAGTAAAAAAGGAGTTTATAGTTTATACAACGTTTTCCTCAATTTTGGATATAGCAGTATGAATATTGGAAGTTAAAAATATGTTTCCGTAATGAAGATAATAGGGGTATTTTTTGGGTGATGAGATAGATGTTTGGTACTCAATTAAACCTGAAAGATAAAAAGGGTTTTTATTGAAATTAGGTGGCTTGTCATACTGTGTGCGTAAAGGTAAAAAATGAAAAATAATTATAATGTTTGATATACATACACGATACTTGTTAATTTATAAGTAAATCTTATACACATATATATTATATACATAACCTGACGTGGTGTCTTGGCTTAGATCAATATATATATATTCATGCAACCGTGATAGCCCAGTGGGTAGAACACTCGGTTATCGTGCAAACGACTAGTGTTCAAATCCTGGGTCGGGCCTACACCAATTTGTCTTTTCTAAAGACATATGTGTGGTTAATTTATCATGGTTGTTAACGTTGAGGGAAAACATCGTGAGGAAACCCACATGGCTGAGTTTGTACTTAGTCATGTGACAGTGTATTCGTACAAAACGGCGATAGGCCTGCCCCCTATCACGTGAGTACACTGTCCATGCAAAACGTGGGTACTCTGAACACCAGGTGACAAAAGTCACGTGATGTTCAGAAGTATTAGTACCTCTGCCAACCCCTTCGGGGATATTCGGCGTGAACGTTTATGTTATGTTTATGGTATATATATATATATATGTTGACGCAATTTTATCCTATTAGGGGGGGCAGAAAGTATCGATTGTCACTTCAATTCAATCCGTAGGACATACATACATATACTGACATCATTAGATCTGTGCAACTCTGTAGAAACCACTCCTCTAATAATCTTTTATACCTTATTCTATATATATATATGTTTTATAAGAGAATATTTTTTTCATTATATTCAAAATTATTATATTCACAATTGGTTGTATATATTTTCCCTTGATCTCTACTTCAATCAATATTAGTTTGCATAGATATCCATAATTGAACAATTTTCAGTGACAATTGTATCTCATAGTTACATTACAGCTAAGCCTTTTACAATGGGTGACTAAATTCATTTCACGATTTCCAGACATGTTAGCTATTCAGGGAATAATGGAGAGAGCATGGATTCAATGAAATAGCTGACGAACAAAAAGCTGTATTAAATAGCTCTTAATTGAGATCTGGTTTATTGCTCTTTTCTTAATTCTGGACGAGGATGTCAGCTAAATATTTCCAGTAGTAGCTGTGTTGTGTCGGCTTAGAAAAGCACTACCGAATTTCTTCCCATAGGTGATCTTTAGAGGCGACTAAGTGTGTTGGGGCTTCTTAAGGGATTTTTGGGGACTTTAAGGGACCTTTATTTCCCATCATTTCCCCCCCAACCTTCCAAAAATGGCTAAAGAATTTCTCTGGGTACCCCTTTTAGGGATTTATACTGGTGAATGTACGTATGTTGAATCAAAATTAACTGAAGAGGTTTGCCAAGATCGAACAAATTGGCAATGGATTGTATCTGCCTAACTCAATAGGAACGATTGACATGAGCATATGTTTGTAACACCAGAGTCCGCGGTTGTAAATTTAAAGGGAGAATATGTTTGAATGATGGATTCTTGGTGACGACATATCTTTCTACTCCTGTAGTATGAAATGGTATCGTGCTCATCTAAGCCAAGACACCACGTCAGGTTTTTTTATTATTTCTTGTGTTTCAAATTGTGTTACATACATGTATCAATTGAACATTGGAATAATTTCAGCACAAATACTTATACAGTTACGATATATTTTGATTAAATTTATGTGCAACATAAAATTGCATAGGGTAAATACTCTGTTTGAAACCTCATAAATATTATAACGTTCTCAACACATAAACTTATTAATTAATGATCTCAGTAGTTTCGACTTTAAGTAAAATTAATTAATTTCTTTGGGCAGGTGTCCCAAGAGGCTACCTGGCTACCCTTTTTTGGGAATTATTGACCTGAGTATATGTATGTATGTATATGACAGATGTGTAGAGAGATCTATACCAGGATTATAAAACAAGTGGTGATCTAAACTCTCTAAACTCTATGTAACATCAAAAATACATGAATATACATATTTGCAAAGGGACTTTCCAAATCTATACTAATATTATAAAGCTGAAGAGTTTGTTTGTTTGAACGCTAGGATCTCAGGAACTGCCGAATCAAATTGAAAAATTATTTTTGTATTGGATAGTCCATTTATTGAGGAAGGCTTTAGGCTATATATCATCACGCTGCGACTAATAGGAGCAAAGAATCAGCGAACAATGTTGCAAAAACGGGGATAATTATTCATATTTTAAGGCTTGCGTTGTGTGCGCTGCGTAAACGGAAAGAAAATAACGGACACGGAAAGAATTATTCCTTTTAAATGATCTAAAAAATGTCCACGACAGTATATGTGTATCTTTTAAGATTAACTCAGCATTACTTTTTTTATGACTAGTGGATCGGCCCCGCTTCGCACGGGTAGCGTAGTTTTAAAAATATTGGAGGTTTCTTCAATCACTGCTCAAGCGTTATGAAATTAGCGCCTTTATTACAACTTACTATTATATTAAGCTAATTTTTAGGTTTTAATTGATGCAACTACTGGCGCCATCTAGTACGTAATATGTAAATTACTAAGGATTCGGTTTTGATCGCGTGCGACTATTATGTTGGGACTATTAATTTTGGTGTTTCTATACCGATTTCTATGATTCTTTTTTTATTGAGTAGGTAATAATGTCAACTTTTGAAATAAGGGTGATTGAGAGTATTATAAACGTAAGAGAAAACAAATATAATCAGAATGCGCCGAACTGCTAAGCTATCAGGAGTTACACGTGTTGTTGTGAGTCAACCATAAAAGATAGACATATACTGTTGCGGAATATTTTTTAGATAATTTTATGTAGAATATTTCCGTCATACGTGATTTCTATGTAACTTTGACCATTAAGGCTGCAGACGCGAGGGAAGCTTAAAAAATGGAGTAACTTCTCCCGTTTTCCCAAAATTTCCCAAAATTCCCCTTTACTATTCTGCTGGAAAGTATACAAAAACCTGCCCAGGAGTATGAAGAATAATTGTACCAAGTTTCGTTAAAATCCGTCAAGTAGTTTTTGTTTCCATAAGGAACATACAAACCGACAGACAGACAGACAGACAGACAGACAGACAGACAAAAATTTTACTGATTGCATTTTTGGCATCAGTATCGATCCCTAATTACCCCCTGATAGTTATTTTGAAAATATATTCCATGTACAGAATTGACCTCTCTACAGATTTATTAGAAGTATAGAAGATAATCAAATTTGGTCAAAATTAATGCACTATTGCCAATTATTTGCCATAATATTTTATAAACATTATATTAATCCTTACCCAAACAACTGTGTTGTTGATTAAGAGTATTTAATTTTGAACAAAATTGTCCTTGACATCACTTAATTTAAATTAACATCTTAGAATATGATACAATTTTAAAATAACTTGGCAACAAAATTGACACGCGTGCATGAAGCGCAAGACAAGGCGGACTGACTGACTCAGAATCAATCTCAGCCGAAACTACTATACTTATAAACTAAAAAATTACAAAATGAAAAAATTGAGAAAATACTATTAAAAACACTTTTATTCTCATCGCATGACAAAGACCCTCAACGGGTCAGTTAAATAGTTCAGTTTGACGCCGTGAAAGTCTACACTTTTGACAGTACGAAGTCTGTGGGGTCAGCTAGTTAATAATAATCTCCAAAAATGAACCCGATATTTCATCAAAGCATGTGCATGGATCTCATTATTATTACAAGATAAATGACAACACCATTATGTTGGGCACAAAAAGATTTGTCAAAGTATAAAAGGAAAGGTCGATAAGGTCCGGTCCTTTATTCTTGCGAGGAGCAAATTGAATCAGAGCTCCATATTCTCATATGTGTCAACGAACTTAGCCGAAGGTTTATTCGGCGATACTCGTGTAAGGAATATGTTATTGATACTTTTTGGCGTACCCTCTTGTTAGTGTCATGTTTCAGACACTGCTCAGTAATCTTTACGACGACAATAACAAGTATCTGAAAGGTGGAGAAGATATTTATAACCTTGGTATCTCTGTGTATAGAGCGATACCTTACACGGCGATAAACATGAGTTTGAGAATCGTGACGAAATCTTTAGGCTGTGTTCAGAGCTAACCTGACCGTTAGTCGTGAGTACATACATACATACATATACTCACGACTATAAATCCCTTGTAGGGGTAGCCAGAGCTAAGGAATAAGAAATTTCTCAGTCACTTTTGGAAAGTTGAGTGGGGAAATGATGGTAAAATAAAGGTTGTTGGTGATGGGTCTCCAACCGCATCGCCCAAAAATCCCTTAAAAGCCCCAATACCGTTAGTCGCCTCTTACGTACACCCACCGGAAGAAATAGGGTAGTGCTATTCCAAGCCGACACTACACAGCATACATACATACATAGTCTACATAGTCGTGAGTCCATGCATTTATGTATTTTCAATTGCCACCTTACTCTTTTTACTATGTCGTATGATACCCACTTTATCTAGAACAAATTTTAACTCGCTTACTACAAACCAAAACCGACTAACATTATCAAAACTGAACTTCCGAGTGTCGCCCTCTGAGATAACTTTAACGACTTATCCAACGTAATTCCAACAAATAAAACTGCAATTAGCCACAGCATTCTCCTCAACTTCTATAATTCTTCGGTAATTAAGAACTTATTTTAATTGTACACGAGAGCCTCCGCTTTGAGTCTTAACAAAGAATAACATTACAATTTGATTTCGAATTCTGACTTTCAAAAGATGTTACCCTTGCTAGCTCAGTAGGAAACCCTGAGTCCAGCCTGTAACAAGCTATGGGTCATTTATTAAGGTCGAAAACGATGGAGAACACATACATACATGCATATACTCACGGCTGTAAATCCCTAGAAGAGGTAGCCAGAGCTAAGAAACTAGAAACTCCTCAGCCACTTTTGGAAAGTTGAGTAGGGTAAAGATGGTAAAATAAAGGTTATTGGTGATGGGTCTCCAACCGCATTGCCCAAAAATCTCTTAAACGCCCCAATACCGTTAGTCGCCTCTTACGTACACCCACCGGCAGAAATGGGGTAGTGCTATTCTAAGCCGGCACTACACAGCATATAAACACATATAAATGAATAATACTTAATCATGTTATAGTGTGTCCGTATAAAGAGGAGTTAGGTATGCCCATTGTCATGTAAGTTAGTGCATTAAAGATTCCACTTCAAAGTGTCAGAGATGAGATGTGATGTCAAAATTACGACTAAATATAACATGTTCAACACACACGCTCACAAATGCGCGCAAATAACATACGTACACTCACGGCCATAAATCCCAAAAGGGGTAGCCAGAGCTTTGTAGCTAGAAACTCCTCAGCTACTTTTGGAAGTTGATAGGGGGCAAGATGGTAGAAATAAAGTACCGTTGGTGATGGGTCTCCAGCCTCATCGCCCGAAAGCGTGTTTTTCAGTTTTTTGAAAACTATATTTTTAATTTATTACATTCACCAACTTATTTTTTTTATTTTTATTTCTTATTTAATAATTACTAGCTGACCCGACAGACTTCGCACTGTCAAATTCCCTTATGACAAAACTTTAGGCGTTGTTACCGGTACACTCAATCAGGCGTGAATATTATATTATATTGGTGGAATATTATATTATGTTTGGTATAATATATATTAATATTATAGTTATTAATAAATGAATTAATTGATAGTTTATTTTAGATAGTTTAGAGCGACATGATAGTCCAGTGGGTAGAACACCCGCCCGAAAAACAGAAGGGCGTGAGTTCCAATCCTGGGACGGGCCTACACCAATTTGTCTTTTCTAAAGTCATATGTGTGGTTAATTTATCATGGTTGCTAACGGTGAGGGAAAACATCGTGAGGAAACCCACATGGCTGAGTTGTACTTAGTCATGTGACAGTGTATTCGTACAAAACGGCGATAGGCCTGCCCCCTATCACGTGAGTACACTGTCTAAGCAAAACGTGGGTACCTTCTCTGGAAACTAGATGGCGCTTGGCATGTGAGTTCAGGAGTATTGGTACCTCTGCCAACCCCTTCGGGGATAAACGGCGTGAAAGTTTATGTTATGTTTATGTGATAGTTTATATTGGAAACCGTCAATGTCTACAGATGTCCTTCCAGTATAGTATAATTAATAAAATAAAGGGTCCTTGATGGACCAGTTTTAAAAATACTCATGTTGTTCACAGTATTCACTAGTATTAGTTATTACCGTTTCGGATATAAATTTTAATGACATACGGACAGACAGACAGACAGACAGACATACGGTCGGAAAGACATGACGAAACTACAAAAGTTTTATATTTTTGCCATTTGGCTACGAAACCTTAAAAATGCCATCGAATCAGACTATAGTTTACCGGACGGGACCGAATAAATTGACCGGTCCCTATATTTAGTGCCAATCCCTTTCGGGCGACTTCTTTGAAGGTCAAATAGTACCGATTATTAGACACCGTCCTAAATATATAAAGTTGTAACACTGTCGAAAGTGGCGGAACATAAATATATTTAAATTGGTAAGATTTTTTTATGAGGTCTAATCCGCTATTAGCTTTTTGAGATGGTGATGTTTTTCTTTGATTTCTACCATCTTGTCCACTATCAACTTCCAACTGTGACTACCCTTTTTGAGTTTTTTTTTATAGATAGATAGATAGATAGATAACTCGTTTAATTATGTTAACATAACACCACATACAATATGAAAAACAATACATAAAGTGAAAATATATATATATATATATATATAAAAACTCAATAAATATATATATATATTTATATATATATATATTTCATTGTTTTTGATATATACATAAGCTATATTTGTTGGCTATTGACTTTCAAAACAAGTTTTTTTTTTAATCTGGACTTACGGTATTTGATATCCATTGCTTCACTTTTTTCATATATATTATTTCGCTTAAATTCCAGTGAAATAATTGATCACATAATAGTTTTAACTTACTTTTTATGTCATGTTTATAGTTACTTTTTGCCCGCAACTTCGCTCGCGTATATATTATATACTATACTACAGTAAAATATAGAAATAATATTAAGGGAATTATTATCCGTACACTGTACTAATATTATAAATGCGAAAATAACTCTGTCTGTCCGAAAAAAAATCATTACTGCCAACCAACAAATAAAAAAACGGAAATTCATCCCTTAAGGGGTAAATAAATTATAATAAATAATAAATTTATTGAGTATTGAAATGGGAGTGTGACGTTCATGCGGGCCAATATTATAATTGGAAAAGTATTCTGTCTATCTGCTACTCCTTTAAGCTTCAAGTCTGAAAATCGGCTCTGTCGAAAGGACGTAGGCTATTTCTTATTTCTGAAAGATGCTTTAAAGTCGACAAGAGCCAAAAGTTGGGGAAAGAACGAAGTTGTCAACATTGGATCCATAAAGAATTATTAATATTGAAATAAATTATTACTGTATTTGAAATTAATATGCTGTAACACATTAGTCGCTATTTAATATAAGGGAAGAAATTTACCGCTACAGGTGAACAATTCATAAGTTAATTTCCAAAGTAATGATTCAAAATTAGCAGTACATCATAAAATTCCAAAAGTCTTTGAAGACTTTATTCTATAATCGATTAGGTTCTCTATACAAGCAATTTAATGTGTTCTACTGTACAAAACACTTAAAAACACTTAAAAAAGCTCCTTACTCGCCTCTTTCGACACCCGCGGGTATAAAGGGGTAGAGACATTCTAAGCCGGGACTACACGACACTACAAGTGACGTTATTTATAATTTTGTTTCTTTGCGCATTCATTGGAAAATAAAACAGTTTAATTAAATTTTTCAAAGGGACCTAACTGAGAAAACCATTTCGATCGATTTTCAATAGTAAATCCCGTTAACAAACATATAGTTACGGCTATAAATCCCTAAAAGGGGTAGCCAGAGCTTGGGAATAAGAAATTCCTCAGCTACTTTTGGAAAGTAGAGTAGGGAAAAGATGGGAATCCCGTTATAAACAGGGGCATAACCGAAATATTTATCAAGTAATGATGGAGTGACAACAATTTTCATTAAAAAATTAAAGTAAATTTTAACCGATGTACATTATTTTAAATATTTGTCTCATATTTGCTTAAAACAATTGTTCATTTATAAGTAATGCCAAAAGTTTCGGAAGTCGATTCAATGAAACCATTGTGGGTATTTTCATATCATTTTTATGCAACAAAAAGAAACGGGAGCATTTAATTGAATATTCATGATGCCTCTCACAATGTAATAATTGAACTGTGAAAAATAACATCAATTATATTCTTGTTCACTCGAAAACACATGAAAGAAATACAATCATGTAAAATTTCACAGTTTGAAGTAGGTGGTAAGAATGATTTTGTAATAATTTTTTTACATATAAGCAAACAGTTTTTTTATAACTGTGTAGTATAGTAAAAGGAAAACGATTCCGTTCCCACTAAATTTAAAACCGTTATTTTACAACATTTTCTCCTCCCCAAAAGTGGCTGGCTACCCCTTTTTGGTTTTTATAGTCGTGAGTATATATAAGTAATTCATAGGTGCATTGCATAAACGTTTACATATACAGCAAAACTAATTTCCTCAGTAAAAGAACATGTATGAGAAGATTGATGGATGTTAAGGTAGCTAGAGAGGTTTGTCAGGATCGTTCAAAGTGGTGATCGATAGTCTCTACCTACCCCAATGAAAACGAATGGCGTGAGTATATGTATGTATATAATTTTATAGAAAATGTTTCGGACTTTTCTACAATAACTTATTCAATAAAACCGAATCTTATAAAGATTGTTAAAGGTAAGGAAAAACGTCGTAAGGAAACTTACATGACTGAGTATAGTGTGCGTAATGTGACAGTGTATTAGCGGTGATAGGCCTTGCTCTTATCATTCTGCTCGCTCTGACAATCAAACTTCATATCGTATAATAGTATTGAAAACACAAAAGTATCTGTAAGTACAAGCAGTGCGAAACGAAATAGGTTAAGATCATGAACTGCAGTGCAAGAACAGAGCGTGAAAACATAATTTAAACTTGATTAATTACAGCAAAAACCGCAAGATATTAACGTTTTACACCAATGTAAAACATTTGCGTTTGTCTCATTAATAATGTGGATAATACAAATACACGCCCTGTTTTTGGGGCTTAACAAACAAACGGCAACTTAATACATTGAAAGGGTCGAGAAAGAACCTTCCACGAGGGTGATTGTATATGAAATTTAATAAGGCACAATTTACTTACGAAATTTCTGTATGATAAAAGACATAACATAAACATAAACATAAACGTTCACGCTGTTTATCCCCGAAGGGGTTGGCAGAGGTACCAATACTCCTGAACTCACATGGCAAGCGCCATCTAGTTTCCAGAGAAGGTACCCACGTTTTGCTTAGACAGTGTACTCACGTGATAGGGGGCAGGCCTATCGCCGTTTTGTACGAATACACTGTCACATGACTAAGTACAACTCAGCCATGTGGGTTTCCTCACGATGTTTTCCCTCACCGTTAGCAACCATGATAAATTAACCACACATATGACTTTAGAAAAGACAAATTGGTGTAGGCCCGTCCCAGGATTGGAACTCACGCCTTTCTGTTTTTCGGGCGGGTGTTCTACCCACTGGACTATCATGTCGCTTGATAAAAGACGTATGTGAATAAACTATATGTAATGTAAAGGCTAGCCGTGTAGTGTCGGCTTAGAATAACACTACCCCATTTCTACCCGTGGGTGATTGTAAGAGGCGACTAAGGGTACAGGGGCTTATTAAGTGATTTTTGGGCGATGTGGTTGGAGACCCGTCACCAAAAACATTTATTATTACCATCTTTTCCCCAATCAACTTCCAAAAGTGGAATACTCTGGCTACCCCGTTAAGGGATTTATAGCCGTGAGTATATATATGTAATGTAAAAGTTGCATATAAACTTGGTTTTTTACCTAAAAGGGAATCAGTTGAGCTGTAGTATGGAAAATTAAAATTTTTGCTTTAAAAAAATATTATGACTTACTTATATACCTTTTATGTTATGTGAAAGACTAATAATATTGATAGCTACTATGTACGATCCTAGCAATGTTCTTTCGCTTCCTTTTTCTTCATCATGTTCACATACTCACTCTTAGATCTTTCCACCAATGGGCTCTTGTCTTTAGCAGAAAATTTATTCAATAATCATTATGAATTATTATGTGCTAAGACGAACGATTTAAAAAAAACTAACCACCGCATTTACTGTTGTTTCTTTTAAATAATCGTTTTTTTAATTTTTATACTTTTAATTTAATAATTGCCGTGTAGTGTCGGCTTAGAATAACACTACCCCATTTCTACCCGTGGGTGATCGTTAGAAGCAACTAAGGGCATAGGGGCTTTTAAAGTGATTTTTGGGCGATGTGGTTGGAGACCCGTCACCAAAAACATTTATTATTACCATCTTTTCCCCAATCAACTTCCAAAAGTGGCTGAGGAATATCTCATTCCTAAGCTCTGGCTACCCCGTTAAGGGATTTACAGCCGTGAGTATGTGTATGTATGTATGTATACTTTTAATTACCAACGTGGCCGTTTTTCCATATTAAATACCATTCAAATAAGATTTACATATCTCTTTTGCCGCTTCACCGGCTCCGGGCATTTTTTTTTTTTTTTTTTTATTATTCATTCATTACAATATACATTGTGTCGAATTTATAAAAAGGCATAACAAACTACTTAAAATTAATAATAAATTACAAAAAGAATATACAGTTATTTTACAAATTTAAACATTAATAAAAATCATAGCTAAGTCAAAATTATTTTATGAATTAAATACATGTCAAAATATTAATAATTATCATGTCAAAAAAAATTAAGTAAAAATATTAAATGTCACAATAAAGTAGAAAAGTCACGACGATATCTTAAAAAAACATTAAAATTTATTACTACGATCGTTAGTCAGCAAAAATTTCGTCTACCGAATAGCAGCATTTTTTTAAAAGGAACGCTTTTAATTCGACTTTAAAATTTTTTTTAACTGTGATAGCTTTTATGTCTACCGGCAATTTATTAAACAGTTTTACTGCCTGGTGACTGGCAACATGGGTTGCAACTTCCAGTCTTGGAGTACATACATCGACTTTTAAGTCCTTTCGTCTTGATTGGAGACGTTTATGGCTCTCCTCCTCTGATTCTATTTTGCTCAGGTTTTTAAATAAATCAGTTAGCAAAACTAAAACATACAGACTGGGAACAGTAAGTATTTTGAGCATTTTAAAGTGCTCCCTGCAAGACTCCCAAGGAGGAATATTCACTATTATTCTTATAGCCCGTTTTTGGCATATAAGAGCCTTCTTTATATTATAAGAATAACTATTACCCCAAAATTTCACACTATATCTAATCCTAGATTCTACCAAACTATAATATACACTGGTTAATTGATCTCGAGTAAGGACATCTCTCAAACTCCTAATCGCATAACATGCACTGTTTAGATTTGCTTCCAAAGAACTCAATTCAGGCTTCCAATTTAGGTAACAGTCTATCATTACACCTAAAAATTTAATGTCCTTTACAACTGCAATTTTGTTAGTACACATAGTTAGATCTACATTTTCTGTGTTTTTTGATGTATGTCGAAATAACATTGCATACGATTTCGAGGAATTTATTTTTAAATTGTTGCTACTAAACCACTTGTGAAATAGGTCAAGAGTTTTATTGGTTTTGTCGGTTACATCTCCTATATTTTTTCCTTGTACAATGGCATTGGTATCATCCGCATATGTAACTATACTTACGTCATTAATTCTATCCGTCATATATTGGAAAATGTCATTAATATAAATAATAAATAATATTGGTCCTAGAATTGATCCCTGGGGAACGCCCCGATTTAATTTCATTAATTTAGATTTATATGTCACTAGCTCATTATTATTATTATTTTTAAGTTCTACATATTGATACCTATTATTCAAATAACTTTTAAAGAGTTCTAATACATTGCCTGTTATGCCGTAAAATTCCAGTTTCAACAGAGCAATCTCATGATCAACTAAGTCAAAAGCGGAAGTCAAATCTATGAATAAACTAATTACGCGTCTTTTTGAATTTAAATTTGTCACTATTTCTTCCACCATCGTAGTAATGGCTTCAGATGTTCCCATACCACAACGATATCCGAACTGCCGCTCGTTCAAAATTTTGTTATCTGTCAGATGTGAAAGCCTTCTTTCACATCTGACAGATAACAAAATTAACAGATTTAATAATTCTTTCAAAGATTTTTGACAGTACTGGTAGTAGAGAAATTGGTCTATAGTTGTTGGGATCTTTTTTTGATCCTTTTTTAAATATGGGTATTACTTTCGCGATTTTCAACTGCTCCGGAAAAAATCCTTCCTCTTCGCATTTGTTGAATAAATTAGATAATGGCAAGGCGAGCAAATCTTTATTATCTTTTAATAATGAAATAGGCAAATCGTCATAGCCAGTAGACTTTTTGGCTTTTATTTTATTGAGAATATCAAAAACTTCTTTGGGACGTATTTCACTAAACAATAATTTATTCTCAACAGGCTTTTTACAAGATTCTTTTAGTATTTCAAGAGCATTCAATGCAGGTTCTATATTTGAAATTTTGCTATCGGGTTTGAAAGTATTGGCTAACAATTGTATTACCTTTTTAGGATCATTTATTACCAATCCTTTACTCTCCAATGTAATATTTTCCCTCACCTTATCTGTATTTCTGAGACCATTGACAACCTTCCATACTTCTCTGGTAGTGTTAGAAACAGCCAATCTAATATCTTTCTGAATCGCTTGTTTCTTCAACTGTCTCAGTACTTTTTTATAAATTCTTAAATATTTCAATCTGTAATTTTTCATTGATAATGTTATATTGGGTGTAGCTGAAAACAGGAACCTTTTCATTTGACTAGAGACTTTTACCCCTCTACTAATCCATTTTAATTTATTATGAGTTGATTTGTTTATTTTAATTCGCTTAACTTTAAAATTTGTTTCAAAGGTGCTTTTAAATTTATTTAGGAATCCATTTATCCCAAAATCGTCCCATGCTATTTCTTGTATATCTTTTCTAAAGTTTTCCCTATTCTTTGTCGTAAAAGATCTACAATGTATGTATAAATAAGACGGTTTAGATCTGTTATATACTTTAACGTCAATTTCGCAAAAAAGACCAGCATGCCCATCAGCCAAGTTATTGTGATCGCATTCATAATTAATTATTGAGCTACTGTTTATATTCGTTATCATATTATCTATACATGAACTCGATTCATTTCTCACAAAAGTAATGCAGTTGAAGAGTGGCCTAAAATTGTAACTTTCACAAACAGATAAGAAAGATTGCTTTTGAGGTTTAGTGTCTAATAGATCTATATTAAAGTCACCAGTTATTATAACGTTCCTGTTAAAAAAATGCGCTAAGAGTCCTTCAAACTTTAATAAGAATTCTTCACAATTTTTAGGGTTTGGAGTGCGATACAGGCATAGCAAGTATATGTTACTACTTATGTCTTTGATACCAGAAATTTCAAAACTATCAGATTTATAAAATTTGTCACATATTTCAAGTTTTTCATATACACGGTCTTTTAGGACGAATATACCACTACCGCCTCTGCTTTTATTTACTCTAAAATTACAAGCTGCCGTTACATATTCACTAAATTGGAAAACTTTCAAGCTAGACTCATTTAAAAAGTGTTCGCAGAAACATAAATAAATTGGTTTAGTATCTTGTTCATTAAAATAAACTTCTAATTCATATTTTTTACTATTTAGACCACAAACATTCTGATAAAAAATATTAAGTTTATTTTTTAATTTAGTGTTACAACAATCTTTACAGCAGTCGTTACAGCAGTTAATCTGGTTGCTGTCTAAGTTTATATCGACATTCTGAGTAGTTATAAAAAAAAAGTATCTATAATTAGCTTGCTAAAAGTTTTAACCGCCTTGAAAATAGAATTTATACCATTATTATTAATTTTACAATTTTTCATATTATACATAGTGTAATCATAGCGTAAAACACTATTGCAGTCAAAAGTAAACGCATATTCTCCTATATTCACATCTTGATATAATAAATTATTGAATAACTCTACTCTTGAATTATATAAACTATTATTTGATCCTAACTTGTATATTGGCAAGCATAAAATTACATTAGTATGTTTAATTAATTTTATTACATTCCTTATGTCAGCAATAACTTCATGATAGTTTTTTGTTTCTTTAAAGTCGGCTTCACCTATCAACATAATGCAAAAATCGTTGTGATCGTAATCCTCTAATTTTTTAGTTAGTTGATTCAACAGCTGTTCAATACCTCCCCCAGGAATACAGTAATGGATAAAATTATAGTTATCCGTAAAGTTTTCTTCGATAGCGTCTATTACTTTATTTGAATTATTATTGCTTATCACACAGATCTTCTTTTTTGGTGTCGCGTTTTTCATTATCTTGGTGACGACTTCATCATTGATTTGCTTCTCGATTATAGGTTCGCATGGCGGTTTAGTGTGTGGCGTCGAATTCTCAGCAAATGTTAAGCGGCTTTTGAGTATATTTGATGAACCATGATTATTTGGAGTCAATTTTGAGGTTCTCTTTGGAGTCGTAAAATGAGATTCAGAGTTTAAAAGCTGTTTGTATGTTTCACACTTTTTATTTATTGCCCTAAGATTGTCTTTCAATATTGTATTTTCTCCCAGCAACTCATCAATTTGTAAATCAGCGCTATTCAATTTCAATTTTAATTCTACTATTTCATTCTTCAACTCTTCTATTTCCGCAATGTGCGACGAGCAAAGGTTTGGCAGACTGTGCGCCTCTGCTTCACTTAGCATGGTGGAGTTAAAACGGTGCGAATCATTTTGGTTTAATAAAGACGATAAATTGCCACACGAGTTATTTCTGGTTATATTATCTCTTTTTCTCAATGTTATGTTATCACAGTCTTGAAAATCATCTTTTTCACATTTCATACACATCCATTTATCCCTCGTTAAATAAATGCTTCCCATATATTTCGCGGTCGTTAAGTTTAGACATTGATAATGATACCCCTGTTTGCATATCATACATTTCAATATATCTTCCTTATTTCCGGTGGCACAGCACACAAAACACTTCATTTTTAAGTATATGCAAGAATCTATATAATTATAATATTTATGATTATTACTACTGGTCACACACGTTTTAATATGGTATCACAAAACTTTTGAACAACGCAAATTGGAACGTAAATCAGCAAACTTACTGTCAATATTTATTTTTCGTTCAATTCATTCATACGTCAAATGTCATAGGTTGTCATTCTGCATTGCCTGTCATAATTTGTAAATATGTAAAGACTTGCCGGGTATCTTGTTATCAATAATATAAAGTTCTTCTTCAAATTTTGAATTTGGTGATTATATATCAGGTGTTCAAAATAACGGTTTAAAATTCCATACCTGTACGATGATATTTTCAGCTAATTCATGGCTTTTCACGCCTCTCAAAATGTTGTACTGGATGGATCCAAAGTTTGTGCTTCGTTTGTTATCACTTACGGGCTAATTACTATGTTTTACGCATTATTCAAGATTTAAATTAGTAGAGCTGTTATTAAAACGATGTTGATAAGAGAAGGTAGGTGTAGGATTTTTTTCATTAAATCACAACTTCAGAACGTCAACTGTTTGGAGAATAAAATAGCATTTTTTTAAACTATTTCCTTTGTAATCGACCTATAAAGTTTTATTGCAGTTAAGCAAAATTATGACTTCACTTAGCTTTGCTTTCATAAGGTTTTGTAAAACGAAAGATAAATATTAAATTAAATTTTGAATAACAACGTCATGTATTCGCCGTTTGTAAAATCATTTCACTAGAAAAAAGAAACAAATATCGAATATACGTGGGACACTCAGAAAATTTTGCGAAAATAAAAAAAAATGTTCTATGGGTAAAAATGTTTTTATTAAATCTTTTCAAAGTACTCTCCACCAGCATCTATACAAAGTTTCATACGTCTAAACCAGTTTTCGAACTTTTTCCAGTCCGCCGCAGACACCTCATTTACAGCCCGCTGAAACGCTGACAGCGCATCTTCCGTCGATGAAAATTGTATCCTTTTGAGTTGATTTTTTATTTTAGGGAATAAAAAGAAGTCACAGTCAGGGCTGTAAGGAGGGTGACCCAAGAGTTTGACCGGCGTGCTGTTCAGGAAGTCCGTCGTTTTGAGCGCGGTGTGAGCGGGCGCGTTGTCGTGGTGAAGCAGTAGCCCGCGGAGCCCTGTGTTTGGTCGATTGTTGCTCACAACTGAGAAAACTACTGGCAAGCATTTAGTAGTATACCAGTCTGCGTTAATACTTCTTTGGTCTTGTAAAGGAATTGACACCAAATAGTCAGTCATATTGAAAAAACTTGCGATCAAAATCTTCCCACCGCTCCTAGATCTCTTCACTTTGGTAGGGGTCGCTTCGTTTTGAAATACCCAAACCGTCGACTGGCGCTTCGTTTCTGGATCGTATTGATAAATCCAGGACTCATCACCTGTAACGATGTCGTAAACACGCCGAGACGAGCCAGCATCAAATTTATTAATCATATCACGACACCATTCCACCCGGGTCTGTTTCTGTACCTCGGTGTGGTTGTGTGGCATCTAGCGTGAAACTATCCTCCACACGTGAAGATGTTCGTGTAAAATCTCATGAACGCTTCCCGATCCAATCTGCATAATGTGTTGAATCTCTAGATACGTTCGCCTATTGTCATGAATTAAATTTTTCACTTCCACCACGTTTTCATCCGTAACAGCCGTTAGAGGGCGACCACTTCTTTCTTCATCCCGCAAAGTTAATCGACCACGCTTGAATTCGTTACACCAACGAGACACGGTTGCCTTGGAAGGCCCTTCATCCATAAACGCCATTTGAAGTCTATCGTATGATTCGTCTGGTTTTTAGCGACATTTGAAATCGTAAAAAATCATAGCGCGAAAATGTTCCCGGCTCAGATTCATTTTTCAGTAAGACACGACAATTTAAAATAGCTCGTAAAAAATACATACATACATATTCTCACGCCGTTAGTTCCCATTGGGGTAGGCAGAGACTATCGATCGCCACCTTGTACGATCCTGGCAAACCTCTCTGGCTTCATTTACATCCATCAATCTTTTCATACATGCTCTTTTATTCTTCATACTGCGGACACCTGCCTTTTTGAGCACATTTTCTATTTGATCCAAATGTGTCCTCCGAGGTCGTCCTCTACTAACATTACCTTCCACATTGGCTCTATATATCTCTTTCACCAATTTACTGTCATCCATCCTCTCTATGTGCCCAAACCCTCTCAACATTCCTTTTTCTATCTTTCTTACAATATCATCTTTTACACCACACCTTTCACGAATCACATCATTCCTCACACTATCACATAACCTTACATTACACACTTTTCTGAGGGATCTCATTTCTACTGCATTCACTCTACTTTCATGCTTCTTCTGCCACACCCAACATTCACTGCCATACATAAGCGTAGGAACCAGGACAGCATCATGCACAGCCATTCGGGCCTTTTCAGACACCGACTGACTAGACATTAGACTATCCAGTGCTCCATTTACCGCATTACCCTTTTTCACTCTTCTCTCGATATCTTCATCACACTTTCCATCCCTAGTAAACAAACTTCCCAAATATACAAACTCTTTCAATTGTTCCACTTTCTTACCATTAATCTCAATCACGCATTCGGTCATATTCACCTCTCTCTCAAAAATCATAGTTTTTGTTTTATCCACATTCACCCTCATTCCCTTTTTTGCAAAAGACGCACATGTAATATTCATCATCTCTTGCAGCTCTTCCACCGATGATGCAAGTAGCACTTGATCGTCGACATATAAGAGGCATTTAATGATGAATCCACCCATTCTCAATCCATAATCACTTTCACGCAACTCTATCAGACAGTCATTCATGAACAAGTTGAAGAGCCACGGAGAAGCTACACATCCCTGTCGGACACCCCTAGAGATACCGAACCAGTCTGTGTTTTCCCCGTTTATTCTTACACATGCACTAGAATCCTCATAGAGTGATACCAGTGCACGTATAAGTTGGCTCCCCAAGCCGAACTTGGATAACACCTCCCTATCATACGCCTTCTCTAAATCAATGAAGGAGCAATACACCTTTTGGTTCTTAGCTAAGAACTTTTCGGTGATGCTCCTTAGAGAGAAGATTTGATCCATACATCCCATTCCTTTCCTAAATCCCGCTTGCACATCCCATATTTTCTGATCAGTTTCATTCATCACTCTTTCAATCAGTACCTTAGCATACAATTTACCAACAATGCTGAGTAAGCTGATGCCGCGGTAGTTTTTAGCCTCTTGGTGTGACCCCTTTCCTTTATATTGAGGCACAATCACCGCCTTGCACCAGTCTCGTGGAACTTTGCCACTCGACCAGCATTTTTGGAAAAGGAAGTACAACCAAGAAGCCACCAACCCTTTACCAGCCCTCAGCATTTCAGTGTTTATCCTGTCATACCCTGCCGCTTTCCCTAGTTTCATACTTTTCATTGCTTTCATTATTTCTTCCATACTGATCTCACTGTCACTAAAGTCACCCATAACGTCGTTCCAATCAACATTACTGCCGATTGGCGAAGAAATGGATGTATCCTCTTTTTCAAAGAGTCCCTCAAAATAGTTCTTCCATACTCGTCTTATGCTACTTTCATTCGTCGCCAATTCACCCTGTTCATCTCTCACAACATTCACTCTCGTGTTTTGGGAAACTCCCTTTTCTTTCCGGATATATTTCCAGAACAACTTTTGGTTATTCCGGAAATTATCAGAGAGTTTCCTCTCACACCATTCTATCAGATCACGCTTTTTCTTTTCTATTTTCTTCTTAACCTCATTCTTAACTCTCTTATATTCATCTTCACTATTCTTCACTACATCATCTGTTACTCTCGCATCCATTCGTTTACTAGCTTTAATCGCTAGTAAATCTAACCAAGCTTTCTTCTTATCTCCAACTGCCTCTTTCACATCTTTATCCCACCAACTTTTTGGTGGTCTATTTGTTCTTTTACTCAATCCACATACTTCCGTCGCACATTCAACCATTGACGATTTGAGCACATCCCATACTTCTTCTATTTCCAAATCATCCTTCATCTCCACGCAACTTAGCCTGTCGTCCAATTTCTTCATATATTCATCTCTAATATTTTCATCCTCTTCCAATTTCTCCACTTTTATTCTAGCAAATTCAGTTGTCGACACTTTGGCCCTGTGACGCCAACGCGTGCACAGTCCCCTCAATCGTGATATCACGAGAAAGTGGTCTGTGCCAACGTTAATGCCCCTATGGACTCTGGTGTCAACAACCTTTGCTCTTAGCCTTTCATCCACTATCACAAAATCTATCATACTTCTCTCGCTTTTACTCTGTCTAGTATACATATCTTCTTTCAGATCTTTGTGTTCAAACAACGTGTTCGTAACACAAAGATTCCTCTCCAAACATACATCAATCACTTTCTCACCATTCTCGTTCACTCTTTTATCACCAAACTTTCCTAAAACTCTTTCACAACCATTGCGTGACACACCAACCCAACCATTAAAATCTCCTAACATAACAATTTTCTCATTTTCATCACACCCATTCGCAACATCGTCTAACAGATTCCAAAACTCCTCCCTCTCGGATAGTGATCTGGACATGTCCGGAGCATACACGCAAATTATGCGCATCCGGACAAGCCCTACCTTCACCTTTATCCATAGGAGCCTTGGACTCACACACGCATAATCTTTCATGCACTTAGCCATCCTTTCAGATATCAGAAGTCCCACGCCTTGGCAAGCTCTGTCACTCTCGGCAACTCCCGACCAGATAGCTGTAAATGGACCAAGTTATCAAACCTCTTTTTCCTTGCGCTTCGTTTCATTCACACACAGAAAATCTAGTTTTCTTTCTTCCATAATCAAACATACTTCATCTAATTTTTCATGCATCCCTCCACACACATTCATCGTACCAGAGCGGGTCTCTTTAGCCCACTTTTCGCCCCGTGAGGAACCACGGCGTGATGAGTGGCGAGCTACATCGCCGCCTCCGTGTTTATTTGTAGATGAACACATTTTGGCCCCACGAAAAGCAAGGGAAATATATTGTCCGCCTAGCCAGAGCCCCGCTTGACTAGGTAAGGTTATTTAGTACCCGGAGTTCACCAGTTCGTAAAAAATAAAGAAGGAAATTTTAAAATTGGAACGTACCTTTTTTTATTTATAAAGACTCATATTTTTAGCATACATTACAACCGGCCAGTGTTTCATACATTAAAACCTTTTTTCGCAATACTTTCTGAGTGGCCTGGTAAATGTAGTTTAAAAACTAACACAAAGCGAAATATAATAAAATAAATGAATTCACAAATACGTAGTTACATATTAGGGGTAGCCAAGCCAGAGCTTCGGAATAAGATATTCCTCAGCCACAAAAATCACTTTAAAATTACCAATACCCTAAGCCGCTTCTTACGAACACCGACGGGAAGAAAAGGGGTATTGCTATTCTCAGCCGACACCACACAGCTAATTCACAAAGTCATTATTACAACTCCTAAAATTAAATATTTTGCGCCATTGCAACAGTGAATATGAAGGTATTTTCTAAGCTTTGCGTTGAGAGCTTTCCCAACACATATTGTTATTATGGTATTATCATATAATTCTCGGTTTAGTTCATTGTTGCGAAATATCATAGTAGTATTTAGTTAAAACATTCCACTGGAAGTTATTAATGAAGTCGTAAAAATACCATTGAGTTCTCATTCTGTTCCTATGCATTATATTTATACATACATGTACTCACGACTTTAACTCCCTAGAAGGGGTAGCCAGAGCTAAGGAATTGAAAATTCCTCAGCCACTTTTGGCAAATTAAGAGGGGAAAAGATGGTAAAGTAATCATCGCATCGCCCAAAAATCCCTTAAAAGCCCCAATACCGTTAGTCGCCTCTTACGTACACCCATCGGTGGAAAGGGGGTAGTGCTATTCTAAGCCGACACTAAACGGCGTATATTATAATATTATAATATTATATTAAGAACTAGTGGATTGACCTAGCTTCGCACGGGTAGCGTTGTTTTTTAAATATCTGAGGTTTCTTTCTTCAGTCACTGCTCAAGCAATGTGAAATTCAGCGTTATGTTTTCAATTTATTAAATTTATAGCACTCCCTTAACAATGTAGTTTGGTGATTTTGAATGCGCTTTAGTGAACGGTTCAGTATTTCCGTTTAATAGCAAATTTTGGAATAAAACGCTATGAAGTATTTATAAAAATCTAAAAAATAAATCATTACGTGTTGTAGGATGCAACTACTGGCGCCATCTAGTATGTTATATGTAAATTAGTAAAGATTTGGTTTCGATCACGGGCGCGATAGCTTATTTTATGTATAATTTCGGTGTTTGTCTACCGATTTCAATGATTCTTTTTTTATTGAATAGATAATAATGTAACCTTTTTTAAATTAGGGATGAGTGAAAGGTTTACAAACGTAAGAGTAAACAACAAGTTTTACTTCTCTGCTGGAAAGTATACAAAAACCTGCGCAGGAGTATGAAGACTAATTGTACCAAGTTTCGTTAAAATCCGTCGAGTAGTTTTTGTTTCCATAAGGAACATACAAACCGACAGACAGACAGACAGACAGACAGACAGACAGACAAAAATTTTACTGATTGCATTTTTCGCATCAGTATCGATCCCTAATCACCACCTGATAGTTATTTTGAAAATATATTTCAAGTACAGAATTGACCTCTCTACAGATTTATTATAAGTATAGATAATCTGCATTTCAAAACAATACAGTAGAAAATGTTCTTAAAAAGGCAGGCTTCCGATGTTTTAAGAATGAAAGAGTATTTATGAAATAACGAATCTCGAGAGGTTTGCCAGCATTTTCCAAAGTGGGATCGATAGTCTCTGCTACCCCAATGGTAACAACAAACAAAAACAACAATCGTTAAAAATAAATGAAAATATTTTACATACATACATATACTCACGGCTATAAATCCCTTAACGGGGTAGCCAAAACTTTGGAATGATACATTATGATTATGAAAAGATGATAATTATAAATGTTTTTGGTGACGGGTCTCCAACCACATCGCCCAAAAATCCTTTAAAAAGCCCCTATACCCTTAGTCGCCTCTTACGATCACCCACGGGTAGAAATGGGGTAGTGTTATTCTAAGCCGACACTACACAGCAAAGACAATATTTTTACAAAGAAAATATTTTATGATATCATTTAAGAAAGAACCCTTAATTACACATATAAATATGCATAAGTACTAAAATAGAACTGAAGGTTGTGGAGTTCCCAGTTTTCGCGCCAAGTTTTGATAGCTTTTAAATTGGTTTACTAGTTTTTCTGCATCTCTAAGGAAACTTGCCAAACTATTACCATTTTGCTATATTTAATGTTTAATATTTGTAATATTTATGATACATCCCAGTTTCGATACGATATTGCAGCAGGCTGATATCAGCTAATTAAAAAAATATATCACAATGAGCACTCCAAAGCACGTAAAACTATCGGTCCCGGTTCCTAATGCTATAGTAAGAAGTCAAAGTAACTAAATCACCACAATGATTAGTTAGGGTATACTCTATATAGGGTAGGTTTCAGCCTCGCAGTAGAGACATATATTGGCTGTAATGACATTCATAAATAATTAAACACAACTATCTAAGGGCTTCAATATTTATTCAAGAATAATTAAAAGTATTTAAATACACAATTTAAAATATAAAACTAAATACATACCTACTATAGATGGAAAATTGCATGAAATTCATCGCTCTCGCAGAACGGTATCGTGCCTAGAATACTGACAGCATTTCCTCTTTGAATGGCTATACTAATTCGTTGGCCGAGGTATCTGCCAGCCCTAGGATTACCACTAACTTCCACTAGGCGGGCTGAGAGATCTTTTAAGAAAACCCGCGCCTCGTTGCCCCATGTGCCGAGGGTTTCAACGGCGAATGGAATAGAATGATAATCGTTCACTATCTAAGTGCAAAAAAAAACAAATAACATATTTCCATAATGAGACATGTTTGTGCATGAAACCTCATTTGGGATTATTTACTTACTTGGCACTACAGCTCAGTTGGCAGAGCGACCGGGGCGTTTACCCGGATGTCGTGGGTTCGAGTCCCGCTCGTGTCAAAATTTTTCTTTCCTTCATTGATTAGTTATATATTTCTTTGCCGTGTAGTGCCGGCTTAGAATGTCGCTACCCCTTTCTACCCACGGGTGTCGTAAGAGGCGACTAAGGGTATTGGGGCTTTTTATTGGATTTTTGGGCGATGCGGTTGGAGACCCATCACCAAAAACCTTTATCTTTACCAACTTTTCCCCACTCAACTTTCAAAAGTGGCTGAGGAATTTATAATTCCTTAGCTCTGGTTACCCCTTCAAGGGAAATATAGCCGTAAGTATATGTATGTATGTAATATATTTCCACCTAATGGTCTGACCAAAATGTGACGTATTGTTATTGAAGTCTTCTATCATCAATCTATCATATTAGGTCACGTAACTGACAATGCAATGGGATAGACTTCAAAACAGTGCATTGACGTATCGGTGGGCGTCATACGACCATGGAGTACAAGCTCAGTACAAATCGTGGTGGAGATCTTTTGCAAGTTTATAGCTATGATATCTCTATATACCATTGACTCAAAGACTCAAACGTTCAGGCCGTAAATCCGTGAAGGCGTGGTAGAGGTAATACGTTTTGGACATAGAAAGGGTTGCTCACGATGTTTTCCCTCAACGTAAACAACCATGATAAATTTACCATCCATTATTAGAGAAAACAAATTGGTGTAGGCTCGAACCAGGACCGGAACCAACGCCTGTCTGCGTGATAGGCGGTTGTTCTACTAACTGAGCCATCTCGATTACGATTACGATTGAAAATAACGTAATGTTAATGGAAATATCAGTAGAGGATACTAGTAGAGAACACACCTTTTTTTGAAGTCGGTTAAAAATTGGGCTCGAAAAGGCAGGCACCCAACGTGTGAAGAATAAAACGGCATATATGAAAATATTAATGGATCTAAATTAAACTGAAAAAGTCAACCAGGATCATACAAAGTGGATATTCATATTCTTCCGTTAGCAACTAATGATGTGGCTATATGTATTATGTAATATGCATAGATACATACACTCACGGCTATAAATCCCTAGAAAGGGTAGCCAGAGCTAAGGAATTCGAAATTCCTCAGCCACGTTTGGAAAGTTGAGAGGGGAAAAGATGGTAAAATAAAGGTTGTTGGTGATGGGTCTCCAACCGCATCGCCCAAAAATCCCTTAAAAGCCCCAATACCGTTAGTCGCCTCTTACGTACAACCACCGGAAGAAATGGGGTAGTGCTATTCTACGCCTACACAGCAATATCATATAATATGACATCATAATTTCATAATATTTTGGTAGAACCGGATGTCACATTTCACAATTTCAAGTCACATTTTCCGCATCGAGAGGCCTCATTTCTTAACTAAACAACCCATAACATGATGAGACCATAAAACAAATGATCCGGTAAATTTTGTCCACATGAGGCACAAAAAATACACGATATTTTTTTCGTTGAAAGCTTAGACCCCGAAAGATATCATTTCTAAAGCTTCGTCTTTGTCAAGATGAAGAATTATTTTCTTTGTATAGTCATATTTTAGTATAAGAGAAGTTGATAATCTATCTAGTACTGTTAGTTTTATGTACATACATACATAAACTCACGGCTATAAATCCCTTAACGGGGTAGCCAGAGCTTTGGAATGAGAAATTCCTCAGCCACTTTTGGAAAGTTTAGTGCGAAAAAATGGTAAACTAAAGGTTGTTGGTGATGGGCCCCAACCACATCGCCCAAAAATCACTTAAAAAACCCCTATACCCTTAGTCGCCTCTTGCGATCACCCACGGGCAGAAATGGGGTAGTGTTATTCTAAGCCGACACTACACGGCCATAGCTTTATGTATAAAAAAATATATATGAAGCGAATGAGAAAATTTGAAACATTCAAATATTTGTTAAATTCTGTGTTAGACCTTTTTAAACTTAGTTTCATTTGTTTAAAGTTTTGAATAATGCATACATACATATACTCACGGCTATAAATCCCAGGAAGGGGTAGCCAGAGCTGAAGAATTAAAAATTCCTAAGCCACTTTTGGAAAGTAGAGTGGGGAAAAGATAGTGAGATAAAGGTTGTTGGTGATGGGTCTCCAACCGCATCGCCCAAAAACCCCTAAAAGCCCCGATACCGTTAGTCGCCTTTTACGTACACGCACCGGAAGAAATGGGGTAGTGCTATTCTAAGGGACGATCCATTAATTACATTACACCTCAAGGGGGGGGAGGGGTCCACAAAATGTGACATATCGTGACAGGGGGGAGGGAGGAGTTCCATGTTTGTGACCTCACAACCCTCACTACAATGTTTCAATCTACTTAAGTTTAAAAAATATTTCAGTTGTTAACTAACTTTGTATAATTATTATATTATTATACTAAACTAATCTTCAACATACTCGGATTTGTTTGGATGTATTCGTTGCCTATAAATTTGATACTATTTTTCTGGCAGAGTTTAATGAATGATTGTTTTCGAAATAGCGAATGTATTTCAAAGGCAATAAGTCTCAATTTACAACGCCGTAAGCGTTTAAGCATTAAAAGTTAGTTGCAGAGTGATGTTGTAATTTCAGTTTCTCCTGAACTAAAAACCTAAATGTGACGTCACACTAAGGGGGGAGGGTGTAGTTAATTGTGACAAAGTGTGACAAGGGGGGAGGGAGGGGTCAAAAAATCATGAAATTGGTGTGACGTAATTAATGGATCGCCCCTAAGCCGACACTACACAGCTTGAATAATTGAATAATGCACTGTTCAGTTTATTCTAAAATATCCTGTTGGCTTAAGCCATTACCTGTCGAAAATAGCAGAAAAAAAGAAGTTCATTTTCTACATAATCATAAGTAAGTACATATTGTTGAAATAAGGCATATATAAATGGGCAGGTAAGCATAATTGTTAAATTAAGTCTGATTTTATTTAAGGATAACAAATAATTTAATTTATTACATTTTAGTACTTAACTATTGGTTTACATTTTAATGAAATAATACCCAAAAAATAGCATTTACTTAATATTTTCTCGTAACTAAAGAACGCAGTGTAACTACAGGTTTATACTTATATCGACATCATACTAAGAGTATAAGAAGAGGCAATTTAGTTTAAATTTACTCGAAGGACCGACATTATGCTTGCGATATTAAGATATAACATTATATTAAACATCATTTACCGATTTACAATCTGATAAAGAAACGTTCCAAGAATATTTATTTTATATTCTATACTATATGTATAATACTCATATTCTCACGACTATAATACAAGAGTGCTGTGTAGTGTCGGCTTAGAATAGCACTACCCCAATTCTTCTGGTGGGTGTACGTAAGAGGCGACTAACGGTATTGGGGCTTTAAAGGGATTTTTGGGCGATGCAGTTGGAGACCCATCACCAACAACCTTAATTTTACCATCTTTTCCCCATTCAACTTTCCAAAAGTGGCTGAGGAATTTCTAATTCCTTAGCTCTGGCTACCCCTTCTAGGGATTTATAGCCGTGAGTATATGTATGTATGTATATGTATAATACTCAACTCTACAATACTCATATTCCCACGACTATAATACAAGAAAAGAGAAGCCTGAGTTGTAGAATCAATCAAGTTTTTATTTTTTTGATGGTGAGAAAAGGATATTAATTACGTATTGAAACAAGAATATCTCACACATTTAATTTATGAGTGCGACCTCTGGGAATCGAACTCGAGAGCACCGTGTTGTGATCCAAACGTACTAAGGGCCAGTTTTTTGATCCGGAGTTAAAAATATAACCATTTGTTACATTGACTTTAGTTAAATGTCTAACCAGTAGTCAAATCGTAATCCATTTTGGTTCGATATTTGACCATTAGTTACTCTAACCACGGGTCAAAAAATGCATTTTGCTGATATCTAACTAATAGTTACGATATTTAACAAATTGTTGAGTTAACCACGGATCAAAAAACTGGCCCTAAGTGTCAACCACGGAGAAAGTTCTTTGCCAAATAAAAAATATGAAAGTGACTACTCCAACAATACTTGGTTGACAAGAAGCCTTGCTATTATAAATATAATTAATATGCTCTAATATCCGGTTTTTTATTAAAAATTGTCTCTCAGTGTTCAACCATCTTCTTGGTTGAACAATGAGTAAGCATTAGAGAGTAAGATTACTTTTATCCTAGCAATTTCGTAAATCGCCTAGCTATTCTATGCAGATTCCACACAGCTTTTTAACCATCAAAGTAAATATAAAACGCAGTCTTCATTTAAAAGCTTATTACAGTTTAAATGATTATATGATAGATGAAACTGCTTGGTGTCACCAGGGCTCTATTCAGGATATTTTCAGACATACACCAATATTGTAATATGACTAAGAAAAGATGTGTGTTGCTGAGTTTCTTACGGGTTCTTCTCGCAACAATACACCTTCCGAATCCGAAGTAGAGTCAGTAGAGTAAGATGTACTTATACGTAGGTTTGTAACGTTCAAAAAATAGAGAACAATTCTTTTTATTTTGAAATAAATATTTTATATCTTTATCTTTATCACTTTAAAGCTCGGTGTTTTATATAATTAGTTATATATAAGTAGGCTTAGCAACCTGGGATGACACCTACAGAAAGAGATAGGAATCAAGTATTAATTTCTTACCGACACATCGCGACATACCTTCCATCCCTCGGGTATTAAATATCAAGAAGACGTAAATAACACTAAACGATAACGCGACCTAATTCCTAGTTTAGCAACTGTTCTCGCTAAGTCTTGTTTAAAGCCTTAGAAATACCCAACGTTAGGGAAATAAAACTATTGAGAAGTTTCCAGACAGCTCGAGTTTCTTGGTAACTCGCGTCCATTGTGTGCTTATATCGTGTCTGATTTAAAATGTTTTACGAAAACGAATTCCTGGGAGAAAATGTTTATTACAACGTTATTTGCAGTAACAAATGAAAGAAGGTATAAATTCTGTGAATATCATTATTCGAAGAAGAAGGTTTTAAAGACAAGGATTTTACTATGTTTTATAATGGGCCACTTTATCTCTTCAACACGAAAGACCTCTGCATAAAATGTGGATGTCCAAGAACACATACTGTTCAGATTTAAAAACATTCGATATACTTGTGCCGTGTAGTGTCGGCTTAGAATAGCACTACCCCATTTCTTCCGGTGGGTGTACTTAAGAGGCGACTAACGGTATTGGGGCTTTAACGGGATTTTTGGGCGATGCGGTTGGAGACCCATCACCAACAACCTTTATTTTACCATCTTTTCCCCACTTAACTTTCCAAAAGTGGCTGAGGAATTTCTGATTCCTTAGCTCTGGCTACCCCATCTAGGGATTTATAGCCGTGAGTATATGTATGTATAATACAAGAAAAGAGTAGCTTGAGTTGTAGAATCAATCAAGTTTTTATTTTTTTGATGGTGAGAAAAGGATATTAATAACGTATTAAAACAAGAATATCTCACACATTTAATTTACGAGTGCGACCTCTGGGAATCGAACTCGAGAGCACCGTGTTGAGATCCAAACGTACTAAGTGTTCAACCACGGAGAAAGTTCTTTGCCAAATAAAAAATATGAAAGTGACTACTACTACCAATACTTGGTTGACAAGAAGCCTTGCTATTATAAATATAATTAATATGCTCTAATATCCGGTTTTATTAAAAATTGCCTCTCATTGTTCAACCATCTTCTTGTTTGAACAATGAGTAAGCACTAGAGAGTAAGAAGCCGTGAAGTGTCGGCTTAGAATAACACTACCCCATTTATACCCGTGGGTGACCACAAGAGGCGACTAAGGGTATAGGGGCTTATTAAGTGATTTTTGGGCGATGTGGTTGGAGACCCGTCACCAAAAACATTTATTATTACCATCTTTTCCTCAATCAACTTCCAAAAGTGGCTGAGGAATTTTTCATTCCAAAGCTCTGGCTACCCCGTTAAGGGATTTATAGCCGTGAGTATATATGTATGTATGTATGTAGAGAGTAAGATTACTTTTATCCTAGCAATTCCGTAAATCGCCTAGCTATTCTATGTAGATTCAACACAGCTTTTTAACCATCACTTTACAGCTCGGTCTTTTATATAATTAGTTATATATTAGTAGGCTTAGCAACCTGGGATGACACCTACAGAAAGAGATAGGATTCAAGTATTAATTTCTTACCGACACATCGTGACATACCTTCCATCCCTCAGGTATTGAATAACAAGAAGACGTAAAATAGCACTAAACGATAACGCGACCTAATTCCTAGTTTAGCAACTGTTCTCGCTAAGTCTTGTTTAAAGCCTTAGAAATACCCAACGTTAGGGAAATAAAACTATTGAGAAGTTTCCAGATAGCTCGAGTTTCTTGGTAACTCGCGTCCATTGTGTGCTTATATCGTGTCTGATTTAAAATGTTTTACGAAAACGAATTCCTGGGAGAAAATGTTTATTACAACGTTATTTGCAATAACAAATGAAAAAATTTATAAATACTGTGAATATCATTATTCGAAGAAGAAGGTTTTAAAGACAAGGATTTTACTATGTTTTATAATGGGCCACTTTATCTCTTCAACACGAAAGACCTCTGCATAAAATGTGGATGTCCAAGAACACATACTGTTCAGATTTAAAAACATTCGATATACTTACTACCATATCGATTGCCTATATTAAATACGTATACTACGTTATTTGAAAACATTACAACAAAAATTAAGAAAATTACTCGGAGGTACTTTAATCCCCATTCATTAGAATATTTTAATATTCTAGTGCCAAACCTAAAACTCTATTGGAAACAAAGTATATTTCATAATTATGTTCTATTTCCTACAAATGGCAGCGATGTTGAGTGCTGTAGAAGAAGCGAGTGAATGCAGTGAAGATGCGGTTACTGTTTTTCTAATGCTTGGCTGTATGATAGAATGTAAAATAGTGTCATAAAGTAGATCATTCCCAATTTCAGTAACAATGCAGAGTACTGCTTCCTTCGATAGGCGGTAACGATGACAAAAATCTACATCATCGCAGGTTTCTAACGGCGGATGGCGTGGCCTAAATATTTTTAACCTTCTCATCAATACACATTGTAATATGTATATATTATCATTGTCTTCTTCTTCTGACGAACTTTCGACATCAAATTACACAGACCTGCAAATTTTAACTTTTATTTTCCCCTTTTGGATTTGAATGCTGATCTTGGGGTATTTTGGTGCGTAGATTACGAATATGTACTTGGTTTTTTTCTATCACCCTCAGTTTTTTGAAAAATCCCTACTTTGTAAAATTGAAAAAAAACACGACTTTATTTGAGTATTTATTTTTTATTACAATTAAGAAAAAATTACATGACTTTAAAACATTAAAAATATATTTGGGGGACAATAAAAAAATAAATAAAAATATCAAATTCTTTTGTGGTATCTTGCTTTTTTTTCACTGAAGCTCCGATTGTGAGATTTTCGCTTGAAATTGCGACTTGCATCATCTCGCTTTAACAGCCAACAATAGTCTGCCATCATTGTTTTATTCCACTTTCCCTGATAGCGACGTTCCATCTCCTTCAAATCCTGGTGAAATCTTTCGCCTTGCTCTTCACTTACAGCTCCCAAGTTATCAGGAAAGTAGTTCAAATGTGAATTAAGGAAATGAAGTTTAATGCTCAGCGAACATCCCATTTTTCCGTAATTTTCAATCATTTTCTCCACAATTTCTTCATAATTTGGGCTTTTGTGGTTTCCTAGGAAATGTCTTACTACTTCCTTAAAAGATTTCCAGGCTTCTAACTCAATTTCACTCAATTTTTCATCGAAAGCTGTATCTTTCATCAATTTTCTTATGTCCGGACCAATGAATATACCTTCTTTCAGTTTAGCTTCAGAGAGAGACGGAAATATTTGGTGTAGATATTTAAAACCTTCTCCTTCTTTGTTTAGCGCCTTTACAAATTGTTTTATCATCCCCACTTATCTCTTACACTTTCGCGATGACATTTTTCAAGTGAGCGTTATGAATTGCACAGAAGTACTGATTTGTAGAAAAAATGATATTGCTATTTATACAAAAAATATATCATCTACCTTCATTAACTCTTTTCTAACGATTTAAGTGAATTTTATAAAAAAAAACATTAAGTCTACTAGAAACGAGGTATTTAGCAAATGACTCAAAAATCCTATTTTTTTTTATAATAAAGGTATGTCACTTAGTTAATTAAGTTTTATTTTACTAATTTTATATTTATTAGAACTCATTAATTAGTGTCTAATGCATTCAGTGCATTTTTTGTTTAATTCGAATCGATTTAAATAAAATATTATTTAAAAACTAGGAAGGCCTAGGTAATTTTGGAAAAATTAAACGATGCTAAATAACTAAAAAACCTGACGTGATGGAATTTTTTAAATATTTTTCCTGTAATCAGCGCCCCAAAATCTATCCAAATCAGTCATCAAAACTGAAAGGGGAAAACCATTGCAGACCTGTGTTATCTAACTATGTTCATATTCATCTCAGATGTCTGACAAACAGCTGCTATTATAAAAAATAACCAACGGTCATCTTGTTTTATGATAATGATATTTGGTTGATTTGATTGAAGAACAATTACCCATCTTCAACCATTATTTATTTTACCATCTTTTCCTTACTCAATCTGCCAAAACTGGATGAAGATTTTAAATTTCTGATTCGTAGTCGTGGTTTTCTGCATATATGTATGTATACGCTTTTAGTGAAAAGACCGCTAATTTACTTTTCCTTTGTACTGATATTCTGTAAATATTTATTTTGTGGTGTGCAATAAAGTATTTTCTATTACATTACTTATTTTATAATTTACATTAGCCAATAGCATATAACAAGCTTACAAAATGTAAGCTAGGGCCTTACTTCTGAAATGATGATGTTTCGGAAGGAAATTAAATTAGATTGATTAGGCGCCAAACTATACACATTTTTAAAATTTCATATGCTTATCCCTTCGCCTGGCGCCGCCATGTTGGTCATTTACGCGCATCTGGCGCCTGTCCGGCTCCGGGAGAGAAAAGAAAAGACCAAGTATGGCGGCCGCCATTTTGCAAATTTTACCACGTCTGGCAGGCCTAGGAAGGACAATTTAAACTGGTCTTCGATGTTTAGAAAAACTAAAATTTTACTGCTTTTCTGTATTATAAGCGTAATAAAATGTAGCATTTTAGATTCTTAATTAAGTACGCTATCATATTGCATACGATAAATATGTATAAAGTGTGAAAATAAAACAATGTCGTAAAGTTAAGATAGGGTCATGGTTTTTTTCCGATTTTCGATACATAATCTACCATAATTCATAAATTTTACTTTTTCTCGTCAATATATGTGTTGTATTTACAATACTATACCCTAATTTAAAACATACAGTCATAAAATCACTTCAATCCATACATTTTTTTAGCAGTAGGAGCATTACTAAATGTGGGCCTTGTCAGGCGCCCCACACAACCGCACACGGAACAATGAACATTAACTGAAATAAATGCCTTGTTGACATTTCTGTTGCACTGTAGTCTATCTTTGTTCTATAAATAAGCTTCAGTATACGTTAGAGCAGTGCAGAATGCTTTTTATTCGTCAAAATACACGTCTAAAACAGCACTTAGCTACTTTCCCGGAGCAGGCCGGCCGCCAGACGCGCGAAATATTTATCTTTCCCGGAGCGGGACAGATGCCACATGTGCGCTAATGTCAAAAGTAACATCCGCCATTTTAGGTCTTTTTCTTTGTCTCCCGGAGCGGGAATTTGCCACACGAAGGGTTATAACTGAATTTGCTGAAACATTACACTATTCTTCTTTCGTTAAGACCAATAAAAAAGCCTATCTCTTTTTAAAAAGCTCCCAGTTTAATTCGAAAGGGTGCGGCAAGGAATCCAGCTCTTAGTAAGCAAGACAGGCGCACTTGTAAATACAATAAATTGGGGTAATACGAACCCGACTGCGCCCAACTGCTCCAACGCCAGTTTCCTGGCATTTGGCAGTGGAATTGGCATTTATACAACGTATATGCCAGATGCTGTCTTCGAGCAAAATTTTAGATTTTTTTATATTCATTTCGTGTAATAATTAGAATAATGTTTTCACATTCGCATATACACACTCACACATCATAACACACATTACACACACCACACACATTATCATTCAAGTATCATCAATTATCATTACTATTAAATTTTATTCTTTTCTCAATTGTTTAGCATTTTTCCACTCCATATATATTTTTTTTCTTTTTCTGTTGTTATTCATTTTGTCTTTAGATAGTTTAGTTTATTTTTTTCTTTTGAATTAACTGTGTGTGTATCTTGTTTTAACTTGTGATCATCTGTTATTGGCCTTATTTACTGTACTGTTTCAACTTACTGTATAATATGTGTTGCTGTTGATAATCCTTATATAATAAATAAATGTATTTCTTCATCGGGGAACTTAAAGGGGCTTTTCAAAACGACAATCTTGTAACTTGCGATTACTTATCACCGGGTGGGTCATTTTGTGCAATTTATGTTATTCTGTTTTTCTTTCAACCTATATCGTCCCTTATAAAGTAAAGTAAAATTTTAAAAGCTTATATTTCATACGTTCGAATTTAAGGGTAATACGAACTATTCAGAATTACCACCTGTAGCTTTTATACATTTCTCCTAGCGTCCAGGACTTTAATATTTTGGCCGCGCTTATTATGGGTATACACAAGCCTTGCTTTCTAACAAATCAGAACTTAAGAAAGAAAGAAAATGTTTATTCGCTGCTGCAAAAGAAACAACTTACAACTGGGTCTACAAAACCTAAGAAGTTAAATAATTTTCAAAAATGTAACAAATTAAAATATAAGTTTTTTTTTATAACAACAGATTAAATACAATAAAATAATAGAAAATGTATCTACTTGCTATGTAACGCGAAACGATATTTGCAAAACGCATTTAGAATTATATGCCAAAAACTAAATTATTAATTCCTATAAAAGACAAATTATATTCCAATTTCAAAAACATAAATACTGGCAAATAGTTGTGAGTCCGCTTAAAAAGAGTTGGAAATATGAGGAAGCATAAAGGCTGTAGACAATCGACATTCCAGAGCCCCGGCCGCTGCAGCGAGGGTGCGAGGTGTATTTGTGCAACAATTGAACTGGAGAATTTCATTACAGAGCGAACAGCTCCGAATGCCATATTTGCTCTTTTGTTGGACTCATCTTATGCCCGGATGTTAAGGAATAAATATGTATTTGTAGTGTTCATACAAAATCATATGATTATTATATTAATAGGGGTACTATAAAGTCGTTGTATTTAAAGTTTTTAGTCCGAGAAAAGGCTAATAAAGTTTGTTTTTAACTCACAGTATGTATCGTGATACATCTGCCAGTTTTACGATTTTACCGTAGAGTTTTATATTCAACCGACTTTAATAAAAGGAAGTGAGGCCAATAGTTTTTCTCACAAAGAACTCTTGAGAAAAGACAAATAGCTTAAATAGAGTTGGAAATATGAGGAAGCATAAAGGCTGTAGACAATCGACATTCCAGAGCCCTGGCCGCTGCAGCGAGGGTGCGAGGTGTATTTGTGCAACAATTGAACTGGAGAATTTCATTACAGAGCGAACGGCTCCGGATGCCATATTTGCTCTTTTGTTGAATTCGCCTTATAACCCAGATGTTAAGGGAAAAATAAATAATATTATTAGTACTCATACAAAATTACAGTATTATACCTAAATGTATTATGAAATCGTTATATTTCGAGTTTGTTGTCTAAGAAAGATTCGCTCTAGTCGGTTTATTACTTGACAGTATGAGTCCTGGAGCATCTGCCAGTTTTACGTATAGTTTACTAACTCGTTTTATTGTTGGGAATTTAGAGACTATTATTACGATTTCCACAATTTTACTTCTTCTAAAAATCTCTTTGGATAAGATAAATTTTATTTCAATTCACAAAACTTAAATGATGGCAAATAGTTGTGAGTCCGCTTAAAAAGAGCTGGAAATATGAGGAAGCATAAAGGCTGTAGACAATCGACATTCCAGAGCCCCGGCCGCTGCAGCGAGGGTGCGAGGTGTATTTGTGCAACAATTGAACTGGAGAATTTCATTACATAGGGAACAGCTCCGAATGCCATATTTGCTCTTTTGTTGGACTCATCTTATGTCCGGATGTTAAGGAATAAATATATATTTGTAGTGTTCATACAAAATCATATGATTATTATAATAATAGGGGTACTATAAAGTCGTTGTATTTAAAGTTTTTAGTCCGAAAAAAGTCTAATAAAGTTTGTTTTCAACTCACAGTATGTTTCGTGATACATCTGCCAGATTTACGATTTTACCGTTGAGTTTTATATTCAACCGACTTTAAAAAAAGGAAGTCCCAGTTATTGAGGCCAATAGTTTTTTCACGAAGAACTCCTAAGATAAGCCAAATAGCTTAAATAGAGTTGGAAATATGAGTAAGCATAAAGGCTGTAGACAATTGACATTCCGGAGTAGGGTTTGTTCCCGGGAATTCTCGTCCCGGGAATTCCCGGGAAATCGGTCGGTCTCGTACCCGGGAAATTCAGCTCGAGAAAAGTCGAGACATCAAGAAGTTTAAATAAACATTTTTACGCTTAGCTTTCTTTGTAAATGCGAGGCGACGACGGCATCCTTTGACAGCTTCCCACTACTACAGAACCTTTGACAGGAAATAATTCAGAAGTTGTCGAAGCAGGCGTAAGCGAATCAGAAACTGAACAAGGCAGCTTTGCAGCTCAATTAGAGAGAGCAATAAAAGGTGTTTCGAGAAATGGTGAATCAACTAATGCTGTGATGCTTTCCAAATTAATTATAAAAAAAGAGTTTTTGCTATTTGAAAAAACAGGCAAGAGGACCCCTAATCTGGAAACACTATACAAAGCATTAATTTCAGTCAAGCCGACTTCAACAGAAAATGAAAGGGTATTTTCCATATCGGGAAATGTGGTCAGTAAGATTAGGAGCCGGCTGTATGATAAATCTATTAATGCTTTGGTTTATCTTCAGGCATATTTCATAAGAATTAATAAGCAGGCTTAAAGACAGTTATATTTTTCGTATTAATAGTAGATAGATATCTCTTATTTAATTACATTAAAACTTTAAATCTTTTTGTTCATGAAAACCTCATGAGGGGATTATTACTAATAAATATAGAATATTATTCTTTATGCCAGTGTCGAAATTATCTTCCTTTATTTATTCTTTATTTATTACATTAACTGTAATAAATAAAGAATAAATAAAATCTAATTTATTATAACTGCCAAAAATTGTGATACCATACCACCCACATAGTGAGATTAGTAAGTGATCTTTAGTTATGATGAGAAAAATTATGATTGTTTTTAGTTAAGATGTTTGTTTTAAGCTTTTTGTTAACAGAGATTTTGTTTTTTATTAAAGATTAGTGAGATTAGTTATAATAAGAAGAAGTATGATTGTTTTTAGTTAAGATGTTTGTTTTAAGCTTTTTGTTAACAGAGATTTTGTTTTTTATTACAGATTAGTGAGATGAGATTAGTTATGATAAGGAGAAGAAGTATGATTGTTTTTAGTTAGCAATTTTGTTTTGAGCTGATTTTTTATTGAGAACTTGTTTTTTTTGTGTCAAAATTATGTTGATTTTTTTCATGTAAAATATACACAGTTAAATTAAAGACTCTTTTTATTAATTAAACAAACATTTAGACGTATTTTATTTTTTCTCGACAACCCGAGAAGACCCGAGAAATCAGGCTCGGGAAGTCTCGACACCCGAGAACTAAAAAACCTCGAGAAATCGGAAACCCTATTCCGGAGCCCTGGCCGCTGCAGCGAGGGTGCGAGGTGTATTTGTGCAACAATTGAACTGGAGAATTTCATTACAGAGCGAACGGTTCCGGATGCCATATTTGCTCTTTTTTTGGATTCGTCTTATAACCCGGATGTTAGGGGAAAACATATGTTATTTGTAGTGCTCATACGTACATAGTAAATAAAAAGATCATAAGGTAATATAAAATCGTTGTATTTCAAGTTTGTAGTCCAGGAACAATATACTACAGTCTGATTTACACGACATGTGTACGTTTTACGGGTGTAGCGTAGAGTTGTATTTTTAGAGTCACGAATGAATTGGAAATTTTTGGACTTATCTTATCTTCGCAATTCATTTTTCTCTGTGCAACTTTTTCTTAAATGGTTACCAATAATACCAATAAAAATATTTAAAAAAACATTTGGCTCATTGGCGCAAATTGTTTTTGTTTCGGTAATATTACGATGTCGAGCGATGTCAGGCGGGACAATCGAATAAACCTTTAGTAATTTTTTAAAGGTGAAATTCAGTAGGATTTACTGTCTGCAAAACTATAGACTTTGTATGCGTATTCAAAATAAGTATGGTATTTTTTTTTTATTGGTGGAAACACCGAGTTCACAAGCGGAATGAGACACCAAGATGAGCAGGCGTAAAAACGCGGCCGAGAATCTCGCAGACTGAAGAGTCGTATTGTTTGATTGCTCTATCTTGAGAAAAACACTCGGATTATATACAACGTGCGTGCTCTGAAATAGACGACTTTTTCTTAGCTTTTGTATCTATTGACCATTTCTAATTGAGCTGTAAAGTGCTGAAGTAATGGATACAATGCAGTGCAATTAAAAATCCTTTTAAGTTTTTTCCAAGTTTTTCTGACCATTTTATGCTTTTTTATGATACGATACGTGTTTCAAAAGATTTTCACACTAAAGAAAAAGTAATTTCTTTGATAAATGCTTAAAAGCACAGTGACGTTTCATTTCAAAACAACACTCAGTAAATTTATTAAAATATTTCAAATTCGTGTTTTGATTTTCAGGGTTCCGTTGCTGAATGGCAAAAAGCAAAACAAAATATTTTTTGTAGGTAAAGCAATTCACTTAATAGGTGGAGTCTTTGATTAAAACAAAATAGCGGAAGATAGGTGACTCGCCTCTAGCGCGTGGATACTTTAAATCAGGCTAACGTCGCCTAATTGCGCTCAGTCGCAATCGACAAGTGACAGGAACAGGTATGTGACTCGAAGAAACAGTTTTATTATTTTAAGCGAGATAGCGGTTACCAAAAATGCCTTCGTGTTCTTTTATGCGTTGTACAAACTATTCCAAAAACAAATCTCATGGAATCACTTTTCACTCGTAAGTACATAAAAACTTAAAAAGGATATGATATTTTTAAATTCACTTATTGCTTTGTTCGCCATTTTGCATTCTGGTATCGTCGTTGATACAATTTGACCCGAAGTATCCCGAAGACGCACGGCAGCAGCATGCGCTTGTCTCGCTCGCGCTACTTTCGAATCAAATATGTTTGTCTCTGTCGTTCGGTAGCGTACAACGTTAAATAACAAATGCCTCTTTTCAGTTGAAGATTATAAGTACGTGCCGTATCTTCCGCTATTTTGTTTTAATCAAAGGGTGGAATATAGTTATTTTGTAGACCGCTTCACCTTTTATTGGATTAATAAAAGAATAGAAACTATAAGTATATGTTTACCAAAATACTTGTCTTTCTAATTAGTAAAACAAAACCTAATTAGTAAATCCTTTAACGGGGTAGCCAGAGCTTTGGAATGATAAATTCCTCAGCCACTTTTGGAAGTTGATTGCCCAAACATCACTTAAAAGGCCCCTATACCCTTAGTCGCCTCTTCCGATCACCCACGGGTAGAAATGGGGTAGTGCTATTCTAAGCCAACACTACACGGCAATGATTCTTAACTCAATAGAAAATAAATTATTCCCATTAACCCTAAACTGCTATCAGGTAAGAAGAGGTTGAAGTGTTGCATCGATCGAATCGATAAATGTAAAATATGCTCATTTCATGTTATGCACCCGTAGTATTCGGTTATGGTACTATGAATCCAAGTTTCAAACCAAAGAACTATCACCACAGTGTCTGAATTTGTAGAAACATAAATGTCATACATACAATTCATATGATGAGAGAGCCATATGAAAAGAAAAAAAAGAAAAGATTTTTTTTATTTAGCACACTATACAGTATTCAATGACATAATTTAAGGAAATGGTTACGCTAAATTGGGCCCACAATCAGTAATTTCTGATTTGTGTATGAGTATACACAAAATCAGAACTGGTTTTCATTATGGCTGTATTTGTACGTATCAAGTTTTCGGCAAACCAATATAAAGGGCATACATATTTCGAACTGGATTGAGATAAAGTTCCTTGCAATTGTAGTAGAATATAATAGAATCAACGTACCAAGACACTCTTCTGTAGTTCTGCGAACGTTTTCCCTCTTTTCCTTTATATATTTAGCACGTTCAGACGCGATTGTTCATTTGCATTTTAATTTCCTTTCCTTTCATTCTTGCAAATTACAAACAAACGGATCATTACTCAAATAAAACCAATTCATTTGAATTGAACACAATAATCTTGCTGCCAAGACAGCGCTTGTCGAGTGCAACAATCCATCATTCCAGAGATACAGCTATTTCAATTGACCAGTCATTAAAGGTCTCTGCGTGACAAATTGTTGGTAATGAATCAAGATCAATAGAGACTAGCTAGATATAACTAATAGCTCGTTAAGCAATGACAGCTCCAATATTTGAATGGCCCCGTAAACCCTCCAAGCTATGAGATGCACGATGTCCCTGATTGATGAGGCATTTTAATTGTTGCATAATTGGAGAAAATGGCGGTTCTGCTTATAAATCTTACATGTTATTTTACTTTGTACATACATAGACGGTCATAAATCCCAAAAAGGGGTAGCCAGGGCCCTGTTTAATAAAACTGACAATCCGACATATATGTCAAGTGTGATAATTCGACAAGTTTGTGTTTAATAAACATTAAAGGTGACAAATTTGTCAAGGCGGAAAATTGACCGACAGATTGTGCGACATATTTGTATAACATATTTGTAAAATTGTCGGACAATCCTGACAGGTGGTCGTACCGAGTGTCACACAATCATTTGAAGGAATTCGAAACGTTTCTTAAAAGAGAAAGTGAACTTTCCAAAGAGAACATTTTCATTTTTATATACATTCTTGTTCCTATTGTTCCTTCATGTTTTTCCTATTCTACTTCATAAAATAAACAAATATGTCAGGAGTTGACATATATGTCGTGAATATGCGACAAATTTGTCAAGGACCATTATCATGGAACTCGACAATGGTTTTCGACAATTCCTAAGTTTTAGTTTAAGTTTAAGTTTAGTGTAGTGACAATTTGTCATGATTTTACCTGTCAATGTCGGACATATTTGTCATCTTTATTAAACAAGCTTTAGCTGGTTTTAGCTGACAACGTGGCCGTTCACGGCCGTGGTTCACTCGACGCCAATTTCATAATATTGATAGGTGGGTTCTATCTACAATTACTAGACTGCGTCTTGGTCATGCGTGTACTCCAGTTTTTCTTGCAAAGATCAGGGTGAGAGATCATTCGCTGTGCGAGTGTGGTCTGGCTGAGGGCTCTGTCGACCATTTATTATCTCCCGTCCGTCCGTCCGTCTATTCCTCTCCCTACTAATATGAAATATCTGTTGTCCTTAGTTGATTCTCCCTTTTTTTCTTCTTTGTGCCGTTTTATATTAAGTAATAACTTAAAATTGTAAATTAATTGTGTTGTCCTATTTTATTGCACGTATGTTACATCTTTTGTATTTTGTGTTGTAGTTACATTGTGTTGTCCAATTTACTAGTTTTTGTTCTAGATTCGTGTTAACTCGAGAGTCTTTAGGTATGTTCATTCCATATATATGTATATATAAGTAAATTCACCGGCCAAACTCACATAAGGTGACTTTCTTGCAATTTACTCGACATTGGCGAAATAATTGTGGCAAACACGATTGAAGCCACTTAATCAAAAATTTAATTGAATTGAATTAGCTGACAATCCGACAAATTTGACAGTTTATGACATATATGTCCGATTGTCAGTTTTATTGAACAGGGACCAGAGCTTCAGATCTAGAAACTCCTCAGCCACATTTGGAAATTGATAGAGGATAGAAAAAAGTGTCGCTAGTGATGGGTCTCCCACTGCATCGCCCAAAAACCGCTTAAAGAAAGCCCCTTACCCTTAGTAGCCATTTACGACACCCATGGGTAGAAAGAGGTAGAGACATTCTAAGCCAGCACTACATGGCATCTTGCACGACACTTTGTAACGCTGCCAATTATAATAAGATAAAGAAACAACAGAAAAGTAATGTTATAGAAGAGACTTATCTTTTCTTCATGGCAGCTCGCGAGGAGGAAAATATTGTAGTCCTAAAAAAATTATTGAGCACTCGCGCACAATTTAGTAAACTTACTCCTTTTTTTACTGAATATTTTCTTTGAAACATATTTTGTTTGGCAAATTATTATTTATCTATTTTCAATAGGATTAAATACCTATATGTAACATTATAATATAATTACATTACTAGATAATGAAACCAATGACTAGCTTCCTACTTCAGTTCATTGTGCATGGTGTTAACTCAAAATAACCTGTCAACCTTAACGAAAACTTACTTTTTAGTGATTTTCTAATATCACACCAAACAGTTTTATCTTAAAAATCAAATTATTCTCATGTCTCTGTTAGACGCTATTAGATTAGATAATCTAAGAGACTGTTTCAATGAAACAATGAAGACCGAATTCGAATCCCGCCTGTGTCGAAATTTTTCTTTCCTTTATTTATTCTTTATTTATTAGTAATAATCCCCACATGAGGTTTTCATGACCAAAAAGATTTAAATTAAATGAAGACCAATGTATTCTTTTGTGATATTTGTATCACTGTCAACTCTTCAAGTCATGTTTTCAGTAAGATAGGCCGCTATTATAAACATAAAATCAGAAAGTTTGTCCCAAAAGCCGTGACATACATACTATCACACGTCTCATACTACAGGCCTGAGCCATAATCAAGTAAGTGTCGTATTTCATAGAACAATGTTGCTGTGCTACATGTCCCGAGCGGAAGTATTCTTCAGACATATTTATTGCGATCCTTTAGAGAGAAATGTCTCCTTTTGCTTTATTTTGCCTCCATCATATACATTGTAGCATTAAAATGTCGCTACCTTTGCATATGAAGTCAAAACAATGTTTTGCGAAGACAATTCAAACATAGCCTGATTGTTTTTCGTGATCAGTTTTGAAGTTATAGACAAGACATTTAACTCGTGCTTTTTATTATCCTTTAGAAATGACACAGGAACCAGGTTTTTAGAACAACACCAGTCACGACACACCATGGTATAACCTGATGAACGAAAGAAATAAAGATTGGTTGCTATTTATTGTTCAGATTAGCGAGTTTGCCGTGTAGTGTCGGCTTAGAATAGCACTACCCCATTTCTACCGATGGGTGTACGTATGAGGCGACTAACGGTATTGGGGCTTTTATGGGATTTTTGGGCGATGCGGTTGGAGACCCATCACCAACAACCTTTACTTTACCATCTTTTCCCCATTCAATTTTCCAAAAGTGGCTGAGGAATTTGTAATTCCTGAGCTCTGGCTACCCCTTCTAGGGATTTATAGCCGTGAGTATATGTTATGTTATGTAATGTCATGTTATATGTTATTAGCGAGTTCAAGCTAACAAATTATTCAGCGCTATAAAATTAGTGTAGATACATGGTATTATAATCTTACGAAAATGGTGCAAATCTAATGATATTATAAATAATCGTGTCTATAAAATTCTTTCTTTGAATTCTCAGTTGATGTAAATCTTTCTAGGTTTATTCGAAATGAAGTTGATAAAGATCGGCAGTGCCCCCAGATATATTTTTAGCACATATATCAAGAACAAAATGATGTGTTAATACTTCATAAGAAAACCTGTGCTAGGCTGAGAGTAAAACTGTCTCTGTCTACCTTCTATTGAGTTGAATCGTGATTTCTATAAGCATAGTAATATACATACATACATATACTCACGGCCATAAATCCCAAAATGGGGTAGCCAGAGCTTAAGAAGTAGGAACTCCTCAGCCACATTTGAAAGTTGATCCGTTGGTAGAGAGGAGTAATAACATTCTAGGCCGGCACTACACGGCACATGATTTATTTATAGTATAGCATAGTAATATAAGCACCAAATTATCCGTGACTCGCAAATGACCTAACAGATCTGCATCGCAAAACCTGTTTATTCGTGTCTCCCTCTCAGCATTATTTCCCCGAGGACACCTTCCAAACTGAATTCGCGAAATATGGAACCAAGAGCCACGTATATCTGAAAACCTATTTCCATTTAGTTTTTGCGCATACATTTTAAATTTTTACTTAATAAGCTAAGTGCGAGTTTGGCCGGTCTTAATGGTTTTCGTTGAAGCAAGCATAAAAATGGTTTAAAGTATTCAAACCTAACTTTAAATTTCATTGTTCTCCAAGAATTATAAAGTAATATTAGGCTGCGTTTAGTGCCGGCTTAGAATGTCATCACCCGTTTTTACCCACGGGTATCTTAAGAAGGCTGTGACTAAAGGTATGGGGCTTGTTTAAGTGGTTTTTGGGCAATACGGATGGAGACCCATCACCAACGGTACTTTATTTCTACCATCTTATTCCTTATCAACCTCCAAATGCGGCCGAGGAATTTCTAGCTCTGAAGTTCAAACTACCCCTTTTTGGGAGTTATGATCGTCAGTATATAGTATGTATGTATATAAGGTTTCTGAAAATAATTTATGCTGATATAACTGAAGGATATAGTAACATTACATTTTTATGCTGCTTAAAAAATGTGGTTATTCCTGTCTTATTACAAAGAATAACATAACATAACATAAACGTTCACGCCGAATATCCCCGAAGGGGTTGGCAGAGGTACTAATACTTCTGAACATCACGTGACTTTGTCACCTGGTGTTCAGAGTACCCACGTTTTGCATGGACAGTGTACTCACGTGATAGGGGGCAGGCCTATCGTCGTTTTGTACGAATACACTGACACATGACTAAGTACAACTCAGCCATGTGGGTTCCTCACGATGTTTTCCCTCACCGTTAACAACCATGATAAATTAACTACACATATGTCTTTAGAAAAGACAAATTGGTGTAGGCCCGACCCAGGATTTGAACACTAGTCGTTTGCACGATAACCGAGTGTTCTACCCACTGGGCTAACACGGTTGCTATCATAAGCCTAGAATATTATAAAATATGTGTAATATTAAAAACGGAACCATCGAACTCCTTACATTTAAAAACAGCAAAGGATATCTGTGCTATTATAATAGAATGAAACAACAATAAATCACAAATATAATAACAATTACGCCATCGAGTTGCAACTTCATATAAAAAAATAAAAATGCTCAGTTAAAAAGCCTCTACTTTTGTTCAGACTTCTATATTTTTAGTCATCTTTATTTTGAAAATAGAATTGTTATTTTGAGGTGCATCCAATTAAAAGTTTTTCGCATAGTTTATGAGTGACAGAATTCAGTTTTCATTTTACATGCAGTTAAATTTTATCGAGACCTGTGTATGGTTAATTTGAAATTAGCTTTCCGCCCACGGCTTTGCTCGCGTGGAATTCGGTTATATTGCGGTATAAAGCATTACTATGAGAAAACTTCTCATTCCGAAGATTTCCCACGGGAATATCATTTTTTCCGGGATTAAAAGTACCCTATTATTAAATCTGGACTTTTAGATATACGTCTGCAAAATTTCAAAGAAATCGGTTTTGTAGTTACGGCGTAAAAGCGGAACATACAAACCAACAAACAAACAAACTCACTCTCCGATTTATAATGTTAGTAAGGATGGTTAAAAGGGTAAAAGTAATAAGGATATTTACTTAAAAGTAAAACTTTAATATAAAATAAAGTAAAAATAACACAATGATTCATTAATACCTCATTGTTTTAGCATTCTAGGTGTCATTGATAAAACAAGTAAGTAAATTAACATAGAAATAAAGATGGATTACGTTCATAAAACAAATTTATCTTCAAAGAACCGAGAGCTGTACAGACTTATTGCCCATACGATACGATATGACATAACCATTTTCAACACATTATGATGATAATTGATAACTAATTACTGCTTTATATAAATTAATATTTCCATGAAAACTCGTTGCTGAATGGAAATAAAATAGAGACATATATAACAGCTGTTATTACGGTTTATTATACAACGAGAACCAGATTGATTATTGATTATTATTAATAACATAGTAGTTACAATATCCTGCAAAACTGTTTAAACAGCTTGACTGCAGGAGGAGTCCCAATCATAAAAATAATGAATGAACCTATAACATACTGGTTAAGCAAATCATTCATAGAAGTTAGTGCAATTGGTTGGATTAGGTTAGTCAGAATGCGTCAGAGTACCTTTGCTTTACCCTACGACAACGAGAGCACCCTATAGTAAGAGACAAAATTATAGAAATCATTGTTGCAACCCAATTACGTTATATACACAAAAGTCTCAAAAAAACTTGTTCATTTAAAAATTGTAGTTCCCGGAATGATTTAGTGTGCTTTTCTTTCTTTTTATTTTTTGTAACCGCTTATGATAGCAATGATCAGTGTCGATTTTTGTGGTGAAGATAATATTAAATTTCATTCTTTTGAAAGACTTAATAACTACGAGCAATATAAATTGGCATAAAGGAGTAAAAAAAATGTCAAATATAAAAAAGTATGCAAAACTGAGCAATTATTATTTTTTTGACTTTGCTATAAACTTAATATTTCATAGTAACACTTTAATCCTGAAAAAACACTTTTAAAACCAAAAATAAAAAAAAAACTAACAGACTGAAAACTAAAGCATACCCGGAAAACAAACACGAACTAACTGCCCAATAACGAACTGGCCTTGCAACATTTGCAAACCCTCCATCGTGTTACCCCAATACCCGAATTCCTGTATTAGTTTAACCCAAAACCCAATACTCGTATTACTCCAAATCGAATATAATCAGCCATCACAAAATACAGAGTTACACTGAACCAATAAAAAGTTTGTAATCGGATTAACCACATTTGTAACGAGCAATTACGTACGGAGCTCAGGGGTTCCCAATAACGTTTCTAACGCGCGCTGCGGTTAGTTACCAACTCAGTTTGCTATGATGATTACCAGACTACGTTTGTAGAATAATATCCCTTGTAATAAGTCGAGTCGTGTCTACTGTTATATGTATAGGATAATAGACAGAACAGAATAGCTAAAACTCTTTATATCACTTCCAAATATAAACTGTTTATATCAGGAAAATAAAAAGAACTACTTTATCCTCTATACTTTTTAACCGTGCCGTGTAGTTTCGGCTTAGAATAACACTACCCCTTTCTACCCGTCCCGTCACCAAAAACATTTATTATTACCATCTTTTCCCAAATCAACTTCCAAAAGTGGCTAAGGAATTTCTCATTCCAAAGCTCTGGCTACCCCGTTAAGGGATTTATAGCCGTGAGTATATGTATGTATGTATGTACTTTTTAACAACCGTGATAGCTCAATTGATGGGAACTCCCGTCCCTCATGCATACCGCCGTGGATTCAAACCCCGGTTCGGGCCTACACCAATTTGTCTTTACTAAAGACACATTTGTGGTTAATGGATCATGGTTGTTTACAGTGAGGAAAAACATCGTGAGGAAACCCACATGGCTTACTTGTGCTTAGCCATGAGACAGTGCATTCGTACCAAACGGCAATAGCCCTCCGCCCTATCACGTGAGTGCACTGGCCAAACAAAACATGGGTACTCTGAACATCAGGTGACACTGTCGCGTGATTCTTAGAAGTATTAGTACCTCTGCCAATCCCTACGGGGATATTCGGCGTGAACGTTTGAGTCTTTGAGTTCATCCTGTAGCAGAGAGGCATCCAAGATGTAAGTCGACAAGTAAGTTATTTTAATTGATGATGTATACAAAAGTGAATGGGCACGTGTGAGGTGTTTTAATATTCTTAATTAAAATCTCTCAAGCATGAAATTTTATGGGTGTAAACGGTAAACGGTAAGTGTCTGGTTTCCGTCACAGCGATTTTATTGTAGCCAATTTAGAAGTTAGTTACTATATATGCGGTAAGTTTCAACTTTGTTAGTGATGAATAACTTAGAAGTTTATTGTTATACCCATAGATTTATGTTATACCTTTGTTATGTATTTGAGAACAGAAAGGGTTATTATCGTCAGGCAATTAGTGTGTAAAATATTAAAATATTGACTCAAAAAAGTTTTAAAGCTAATTTTGCTGTGTAGTGTCGGCTTAGAATAGCACTACCCCTTTTCTTCCGGTGGGTGTACGTAAGAGGCGACTAACGGTATTGGGGCTTTTTAAGAGATTTTTGGGCGATGCGGTTGGAGACCCATGACCAACAACCATTATTTTACCATCTTTTCCCCACGCAACTTCCAAAAGTGGCTGAGGAATTTCTAATTCGTTAGCTCGGGTTACCCCTTCTAGGGATTTATAGCCGTAAGTATATGTTTGTATGTATGTATTTAAAAAATCTTACATAGACAACATACATATGAAGAAAGAAAAGAAAGAAAAGAAAAGATATCATTTATTCATTGCCTCAGGAAACAATAAGACATTACATTTTTACAAAAACACACACAATTTTAACAAAGAACAAAACAAAAAATATATCAATAATATCACTTCTCAGTAACACAAGATTTTATTGAAACTCATATATAACATGATAGTCCAGTGGGTAGAACACCCGCCCGAAAAACAGAAGGGCGTGAGTTCCAATCCTGGGTCGGGCCTACACTAATTTGTCTTTTCTAAATTCATATGTGTGGTTAATTTATCATGGTTGTTAACGGTGAGGGAAAACATCGTGAGGAAACCCACATGGCTGAGTTGTACTTAGTCATGCGACAGTGTATTCGTACAAAACGGCGATAGGCCTGCCCCCTATCACGTGAGTACACTGACTAAGCAAAACGTGGGTACCTTCTCTGGACACTAGATGGCGCTGCCATGTGAGTTCGGAAGTATTGGTACCTCTGCCAACCCCTTCGGGGATAAACGGCGTGAACGTTTATGTTATGTTATGTTTTGTATGTAACCGAATGAAAGCGAGCGGATTTCAATTCGCAATCTCAAGACGTCGTCGTCTTATATTAGTGTCATTATTTCCCAGTGCAGTAGGAAGAAATTATTGACTGTCTCTCAATACAGTTCTAAGTATTATAAAATTTGAATACCAAAAGTCAACAAACAGGAACTATAAATAATCATCCTCTCTCAAATGAACTATAAATAATCTTCCCCTCTGCTGTTGAGAATACAATTAAAATTCTAAGGTTCTAATTCAAATTGTGATTTTGCATTTGCCGATTCTTATACTGTTATTGCTCTATGACTAAACCATAAATATAAGTATTATAATAATGAGTATTTATATGAAAATAATAGGAATATGAATATTAAATGTTCCTTTTCGATTTCACTTCTGGTATTCATAGTACATACTTTTTTAGTAACGTAAAAGCTTTCACTTCATTTTTACAACTCTAAGCTACTACGAAAAATGGGCTACGCGATAACTTCTACGCGATTTCGTAGCTCACAGATAACACAAAGAAGTAAAGTGTATTTCGATTACGCACAATCATTTACGAGCGAACAAATCCTTTTTCAGCTCCGAATCTCAAGTTAAATGTTCTTAAAATCACATAATTATCTACTACGCCTATCGCCCCTTTTCCTTTTAGCTGTAAATCGAACATTTACATAAAATACTGTTAGATAACTGAAGAGAACACAGTATTAGGGTTGTCTTTTTAGCATTCGACTGTCGATTTCCCCGCACCAGGGCGTGTATTGTGCGTGTCCTGAATCTTGAAATGGTTAAGGATAGCCAGTATGCTGTGACCTACCCTGCCTTCTTTATGTCTTTGTAATAGATGGAGGTAAAGGGGGCGGGTGGAGTTGTTAGGGGTCCAGATTTATTGGTCGCAATTGCATTGTACAACTCTATCCACGTAAGAAGGCATACCGAAACGTATAGTATCGTGAGCTCTGCAGTTTTGGGTTCAGATATACACTGATAGAGCCATCTGAGTATTGCAGCTGTTGTCGAGAAAACTTTGCGATAGTTTAAATCGTATTCGTTTCAAGTTTTCATCGGAGTTGTGTAGTTTTGCGTAGGTTTGTTTTATATACTTTTGACTTTGTTCGCTGCTTTAGCTTCTGAGTGAATTCAAAAATACATACATACATTTACTGACGCTATTAGTTTCTATCAGGATTAACAGAGTCTATCAAGCACAACTTTTTAAGGTTCTAGTAAAACCATCTTAGATATAATGTTTTCATACATATTTTTTATTTAACGTGATACAAGTTCGACCTCGTACAGTCTCAGCATTTCAATAATGTTCAAGTGATCTTATATGTCTTTTTGTGCAATAAGTATTATTGTATTTTTCTTGTCTAAACTATATTTGAATTTTTATTCTTCATACCTCATACGCCTTCTATTTAAGCACAATCTTTATTTTATGTAAATGTGTCTTCGGTGGTGGTTTTCTACTGACATTACTATCTACATTGGCTCTATGAATCTCCTTCACCAATTCACTTCCTCCATAATTTGACTTTTTTGTGCATAAAACCTCATGTTTTGTTTTACTAATCAATCAAGGAAAGAAAAATATTGACACCAGGACTTTAGGACTTGAAACCCGCGACATCCCGGTCTACGCCCCGTACATCACATCCATTCTCTTATAACTTACTTCGTACTTCGTCCATCCTTTGTTTGAGCTCAAAACATCTTAGAATTCCCTTTTTTATCTTTATTTTAATGTAATCTTTCACACCGTTTTCCGAAACACCTTGTCTCTACTGCATTCAAGTTTCTGTCATGCTTACTATATAGGAATATATAGTAAGCATCTATACTAGCGTAGGAACTAGAACAGCATCATGCACAGCCATTTGGGCCTTTTAGATACCGGTTGATTAGTCATCAGGCAGTCTAGTTGGTACACAGCATTTACCACTATTAATACTTATTTACATACATATACTCACGGCCATACATACCAAAAAGGGGTAGCCAGAGCCTTAGAGCTAGAAACTCATCAGCCACATTTGAACGTTGATAGGGGAAAAGATGGTAGAAATAAAGTATCGTTGGTGATGGATCTCCAACCGCATTGCCCAAAATCCACTATTAATTTTGGTTAAGACTCGGTCTACTAAGCATATTTAATTACGCTGCGTATCCAGGTATTTTGGCAAAGATGTATTTTTAGGAGGCAATAAATCAAAAATAAATCTATACCTTTTTACCATGAATATGCAGAGCTAGTGGATCGTCCCAGCTTCGCACGGGTAGCATTGTCTCATATCTGAGGTTTCTTTCTTCAGTCACTGCTCAAGCTTTGTGAAATTCAGCGCAATGTTTTCAATTTATTAAATTTATAGCACTCCCTAAAAGTGTAGTTTGGTAATTTTAAATGCGCTTTGACGAACGGTTCAGTATTTCCGTTTAATAGCAAATTTTGAAATAAAACGCTATGAAGTATTTATAACAATCTAAAAAATAAATCATTACGTGATGTAGGATGCAACTACTGGCGCCATCTAGTATGTTATATGTAAATTAGTAAAGATTTGGTTTTGATCACGGGCGCGATGGCTTATTTTATGTATAATTTCGGTGTTTGTCTACCGATTTCTATGATTCTTTTTTTATTGAATAGGTAATAATGTTACCTTTTTTAAATTTGGGATGAGTGAAACGTTTACAAACGTAAGAGTAAACAAATATAATCAGAATGATCCGAACTGCTAAGCTATGAGGAATTACACGTGTTATTGTGAGTCAACCGTAAACTGATAGACATAAACTGCTGAGGATTTTTTTTAGATAATTTTATGAAGAATATTTCCGTCACACATGATTTCTATGTAAGTTTAACCATGGAGGCTGCACACGCGACGGAAGCTTAAAAAATGGAGTAACTTCTCCCGTTTTCCCAAAATTTCCCAAAATTCCCCTTGACTACTCAGCTGAAAAGTATACAAAACCTGCGCAGGTGTATGAAGAATAATTGTACCAAGTTTCGTCAAAATCCGTCGAGAAGTTTTTGTTTCTATTAGGAACATACAAACCGACAGACAGACAGACAGACAGACAAAAATTTTACTGATTGCATTTTTGGCATCAGTATCGATCCCTACCCAAGTAACACGAAAAGCCCTCTAACTATCTTTTTCTATACCTATGCAGAGCTTAATGCCCGTAAAAGCTCGTATATAAGTTTGCCACACGTCTTAAGGCTTTATATTGGCACTCCAAAATCATTCTAACGCTCTAAAGCCGCATAGCGGTCAGATATTGGAATAATTCAATCCAGTTTTGCGGCTCTTAGTGGATTCAAGTGCCATTGGCCGTATAGTGGCATTAATCTGACGTAATATCATGCCAAAAGCGGCATAAACTCATGAAGATATACATAATAAATGTCTAAAGCCGTACATTAGCACGATAGGATGCCAATTTACGGCTAGCATTTCAAAGGTCAACTGTGTGTTGTTTGAACGGCTAATAGCAAATCAACCAGATATACTTGGCTTATTTTAAGGCCTCAAGCCGTATTTGCATCCATTTTGATGCATTTGTCAACCATTAGGCAGCCATGAGAATGAAAATATTTGAGGTTATCTTATTATTTCTAGAAAAAGGGGACAAGTGCTGTTGAATTCGCGTGAAGAGGGTTCCGTACTATGTTACCTATCATGTTTTTTTTAATCTGACTTAAATTTGTTTGTGCTAACTAAAAAAAGTATGAATGGTCCCTGATTGGAGAGGGATATTACTAAATATAAAGTTTCCATTAAGAAAAGAAAAAAAAAGGAAAAAGTTTTAACAGAAATATACTATATAGAAAAAGGAATTCAACAACATATAAATCATATACATTTTTTAATACCCTTATAATATTCACATATCACATATTATTTGGAAAGCGAGGGTTTTTTTTTCAACTTCAAGGATCTCCAAATTGTAATAATGGTGGCACCATTTCGTTAATATTTTATTATGCATATAGATCAACATTCTAATCTATTTCCTCTAAGAGAAATAATCCTTTGTGTTATGCTGGCACTTAAATTTAAACTCCTAAAACAACTATAACTACTAATAATAAGCCAACAAAACTCAAATTATGCTCGGAATGTACAATTATTTTATCATTTCACACATTTTTTCCTCAAAAACTACAATAAATCGAAGGCGCGTGAAAATTTTCAATGGAAACTATACAGACATTCACAGTAAAAATCAAAGCGCAGTAATTTAAGCACATAATTATAGTTAAACTAATACTAACACTTTATAATATATATTTTTATAAAATAAATATGGTTGTCAAGTCACTTCACTCACTGCTATCGTCGTTCATCCATTGACATAAATGAATCACGTTTAATTGATAATATCACCTTTGCCGTGGTGTTAGAGATAATTTTGCAATGACACTGTAAAAATAGTTTCATGCCGTTGGCCGTATATTTGACAGATACAATACTATTGGCCCTTTGAATGACCATTATGAGTCTTTTCTAATTCCGTTGGCCCGTAGTTTGACAACAGCAGTGCTTTTTTGCGGCCTTTGGCATGTTGTTTGAAGCAAAAAATGCTCTTTTACGGCCATTCGCCCTTTCATTGTCCAATATAATGTTTTATTACGGCCGTTAGCCGTAATTAACTCACGCAAATGCCAATGTACGTTCTAAAGCCGTAAAATTTGTGCCCAAATAAGCCGTATAGTAGCCGTATAGCCGTATATATGCCTTTTACACAACCAGTTCAAAATGCTTAAAGGATACAGCAATGCCTTGATTTGGCTGATATGCGGCTTCGACGTGTTTCTTGGGTAATCACCACCTGATGGTTATTTTGAAAATATATTTCATGTACAGAATTGACCTCTCTACAGATTTATTATAAGTATAGATGAGTAGTTGCAATTGCAATTAGTGATTTATTATAATATGTTTCAATATCCCTTTGTTCTCCGCTGAAGTAGGGCTGACAAGGCCTCACTCTATGTGGCAAAGCGTAATATCATGTTATCGTAAATTACACATTGACAACACTGGTAACAGGAGACAGGGTATCGTGTGAGCCGATAAAACACACATTTATTACAGTTTTCGACTGGTTTTATCTGCGTTATCCGATATCTGGTTTTTATGGCATGAATTGAACTATAAGCGATAAATCCATATTTAACCGTTTCAGTTTTGTGGCGTTTTCAGTGGCAGAGATTACGTCGGATGTGTGGACGTTCATCGATTTATGTTTTTTTGTGTTTTTCGTTGATATTGAATGGCTGTTTCAATGATTTAATTTGCACATAGTTCTGGGCAGTCCTAATCAGAATTATTTTATAGTTGCGATATAAACTTAATGCACCTAATACACAATGTTCATTATCATCTGATTGCCAGCGATCCTTTACCCACCTATTACTTTTGTGGAATTAAAAAAGAACAAAGTGCGAGTCAGACGAGAATGCAGAAAGTAGTGATTGATAAAAATCATCTTTTAAAATGTATGTTTGCTGTGTAGTGCCGGCTTAGAATAGCGCTACCCCATTTCTTCCGGTGGGCGTACGTAAGTGGCGACTAACGGTATTAGGGCTTTTTTAGGGAATATTGGGCAATGCGGTTGGAGACCTATCACTAACAACCTTTATTTTACCATCTTTTCCCCACTCAACTTTCCAAAAGTGGCTGAGGAATTTCTAATTCCTTAGCTCTGGCTACCCCTTCTAGGGATTTATAGCCGTGAGTATATGTATGTATGTATGTAAATTTTATATTTTAGGCTATTGTTAAAACACTCATAGAACAACACTAGAAATATAAACATTCAACTTTTAATTCAACTTTTAACTCAATAACAAGCGGTCAAAACTAGTTGCCCGCTTGACTCATACGATATAAAACCGGTGCACGTGCGCCAGTCGGCCATTCTGTCTGTGACAGTCGCACCGAAAGGTTGTCTACGAATATTGTGTCTCTGTTGTAAAAACTTGATCATTATTTGAATATACGTTGATTCAATAACTGAAGTGGTTTATTTTCAAAATCTACAAGTGAGGTTTCACCAGAGTTTGGAGGCGTCAATATCTTCAGAAGTGAGATCTAAGCGATAAAAACTTAATATTGCTTATCACGCCTACATTAAACGAGAACGAAGGCAATGGATGAAACGCCCCCACGAAACCAGGCTGTACGCAGCCGCAGTAGACGTCGTGACTCTCGAAGAATGGACAGGGGGCGAAGCCACAGCCGCAGCAACGGCAGTAGACGCCAAGGTTCACGAAAGCCTAACAAGGACCGAAGCCGAAGCTGCAGCCACAGCAGTAACAACGAAGATCATCATAGAAGAGCAAGTAAGAATTTGACTCCAAGTAAGTCCCGCATGTCCGCTTCGTCTGATCGGGCTTCGCGTAGCCGTGATGGTGCCAATCGGCAGAGAAGGTCAAAAAGGCGTAACCGACGAAACGGCAGTAACGAAAGCAGTAGGTCGAAGTCGCCCCAAAGAAACCCAAGACGTAAGCGCCAACGCGCACCGAGTGCCTGTAGTTTAAGCGATCCAAAACGTCCCCGAATGCAAACTGACGAAAATATGATATTCATGAACAAATTTATAGAAGTGATGTCTAATTTTAAGAAGGTAGGGGATAGCGAAAAGTTACCTGTAACTAATAATGTAGTCCCTGAGTTTGATCCTATGTCAAAAGAGCAAACTATCGACGCCTGGTTGGCTAAAGTTGAAGAATGTGCCGAAATATATTGCTGGGATGATCGACACAAAATACATTATGCTTTGCCTAAGTTAACGGGGGTAGCCAAAACCTGGTACCAGGGATTACCAAGTCTTTTGTTTACCTGGAGTGAATGGAAAGATAAACTCAAAGAATCTTTTCCTACTCGCGAAAATTACGCGGAGATACTTACCGATATGCTTAGCAAACGCGTCCGCTACGGCGAACCCTTGGATCTTTATTACTATAGTAAAATGAATTTACTGAACAGATGCGATATCGGTGGCAAGCGCGCGGTTGATTGCCTTGTAGCGGGTATCGATGACCGGAGTATTAGGTTAGGCGCGCAGGGAAGTGAATTTAACAAGCCCGAAGAATTACTCAAGTACTTCAAAACAGTTAAAGTAGCTCAAGAACGAAACATTACTGATTCTGCCAAAAATAGAGAAAAAAAAATACACTCCTTCATCAACAACCTCGACATCTAATAGCAAGACTCCTTCACAATCTAACCGGTACAGTAAGGTTACCTGCCATAACTGTAAGGAGACAGGTCACCCATTTTTCATGTGCAGCAAGCCAAAAATCCGCTGTAACAATTGTAATTTGCTGGGTCATTTAGCGCCGGATTGCCCGAAGTCTAAAAAGGTTACCGAAGACAAGGTCAAGTCTATATTAAAAATAGAGAGTGCAGGAGATTCCAGTCTCAAGTATAAAATGCCTGTGAAAGTAAATGGCAATATCGTTTACTCACATGTTGACCTAGGTAGCGACGGAACTCTGATGCGCGTAAGTGAAGCTACAAAGATTGGCCTTAAATGGCATGAAGTCAATAGTCCATTGCTCAAGGGACTTGGTAATATTCCTTACCGTCCTATAGGTTTAGTCCATACTAAAATTGAAGTCCAGGGTGTTACAAAAAACGACGTAGAAGTTCTCATTGTAGACGATCATCTTATTAGTAGCCCTCTTTTAATAGGTCATACCTACACTGAAAGACCAGCAGTCAAGATTATCAAAACTCCAACTAGTGTTATATTCCAAAAGCTGGCTCATGCCCCAACACGTTCCAATAAAGTCCCTGTGTATTGCAGTACCGACACCACGATAAAGGCGAGTGAATTCCAAGTTGTTCCAGTGCATGACGAAAATATTTTTTCTGGGTTTATATACGTAGACGGATGCGTTAGAGATAACCCAGGTAAAGAACATTACTTATTTCCAGGCGAATACGAAATAAAACACGGTTTAGGGCATGTTCTGATACAAAATCTAAGTGCAAGTGACATAACGTTTAAGAAAAATGAACTTATCCATCGTAGCACACCTATGAACAATACGATAAACGTCAACAATATTGCCAAATCAAACGATCTCGAGGACGAATCACCTATCAAATATGGCGAATCTCTAACACCAGACCAGATCCTTAGGTTGGAGGAACTGTTAAAGGTTCACAAAGACTGCTTTTCAAACTCATTGAAGGATTTGGGGTTTACCACAGAGTCTGAGATGGTGATTCATCTAAAAGATACCGAGCCTGTCGTCTATCACCCGTATCGATTATCATACTCAGAACGTTCACATGTACGTACGATGATACAAGATATGCTCGAGGCAAACATAATACGCGAGTCCCAATCTCCATATGCGAGTCCCATTGTTCTCGTTCGAAAGAGGACTGGAGAACGTAGGCTATGCGTGGATTATAGAGCTTTGAATCGTAAGACCGTACGCGAGCATTACCCTATGCCCAGAATTGAAGACCAACTCGATATGCTAGCCGGAAATAATATGTTTATTTCCCTAGATCTCGCGTCTGGTTATTACCAGATCCCCATCGCAGAAGAATCTCGTGACAAAACATCTTTTGTAACACCAGACGGGCAGTATGAATATAACAGAATGCCGTTCGGACTAGTGAACGCACCATCTGTATTTCAGCGAACTATAAATAAAGTTTTACAAAAATCCAGAGCTAAGTACGCACTCGTCTATATGGATGACATTCTCATCCCTGCCAAGACATTTGAGGAAGGATTGTCTAGATTAGACGAAGTTCTCACGCTGCTACGGGATGGTGGGTTCACTCTCTGAGCAAATGTTGTTTCTTTTTTGACTCGATTAATTACTTAGGATTTGAGATAGGGAAAGACGGTGTCAGGCCTGGGCTAGCTAAGGTGAAAGCAGTTACAGAATTTCCTACACCTAAAAATAGCCATGATGTACGCAGATTCCTCGGACTAGCTGGATTTTTCAGGAGATTTGTGCATGGTTTTGCATCCATCGCTAAACCACTGACGGGGCTGTTAAAAAAGGATGCAACTTGGACATGGAAAGAGGAAGAAATGAGTTCCTTCGAAACTATTAAAGGCATACTTACCAAAAGGCCCGTACTTATGCTTTACAACCCTGCTGCAGAGACTCAGCTTCATACCGATGCAAGTAAGTTTGGGCTCGCAGGTATACTGATGCAAAAGGATGAGTACGGCGCCCTCAAAGCAGTAGCATATTATAGCCGGCGGACAACTCCCGATGAACAGAAGATGCACTCTTTTGAGCTCGAGACTTTAGCCGTCATATCATCACTTGCAAAATTTCGCGTTTACTTACTGGGGATAAAATTCAAAATTATCACTGATTGCAGTGCCTTACGCACAACTTTTACAAAAAAGGATCTAATTCCACGAATAGCACGCTGGTGGATACAATTTCTTGAGTATGATTGCGACGTAGAGTATCGGGCAGGTGATAAGATGGCTCATGTAGACGCACTGAGCCGAGCTCCGATAGATGATGACGACGTCACGAAAGATCATGTTTTAGATATATTAAATATTACATCTGAAGACTGGATCATTACGGTACAACAATCAGATTCCGAGCTAAAACGAATCTTTGCTATATTGAGAGATCCAAAGTCGGAGGAATGTGCAGAGATCATTCAAAATTACAAAATTATTAATGGAAGGCTTTTCCGAATAGTAGATAAAGATACTACCAGGTGGGTAGTACCTAAAGGGGCAAGGTGGCAAGTTTTGCGAAGCAACCACGATGAAGTTGGGCACTTAGGTTTTGATAAAACGCTTAGTCGGATACGTTCACTATATTGGTTTCCCAAGATGAGGCGATTTATTAAGAAGTATGTTGCTGCTTGCTTGGAATGTGCACACCATAAACTCCCAGGCGGACCGAAATCTGGATATTTGCACCCAATCCCAAAAGTTAATGAGCCATTTCACACCATACATGCGGACCATTTAGGCCCTTTTATTAAATCAAAACGTGGAAATGCCTATATTTTGGTCATTATCGATGCATTTACTAAATTTATAAATATAACAGCTGTTAGAAATACGAAGTCCTCTTCAAGTATCCGAGTTTTTCGCGAGCATTTCAGCTATTTTGGTTCCCCAAAGCGATTAATAACAGACCAGGGAACCAGTTTCACCAGTAAAGCCTTCAAGGACTACATCAAAGGTGTAGGGGTGAAGCACGTTCTTAATGCTGTTGCCACACCTAGAACCAATGGCCAAGTGGAACGATACAACCGGACCATCCTCGCCGCTTTAAGTACAATGAATCACGAAAAATCGAATGGGCTTTGGGATGAACATTTGCCAAACATACAATTAGGTCTCAATACAACGGTGCATGCCACCACAAAGAAGACTCCTTCAGAACTTTTATTTGGAAGAATCATTACAAATCCATCCGATAAGATAATTAATGAAATAGTTGATGATATTAGCGACCGTCAAAATGAATCTCTAGCGGACATACGTGAAACCGCAAAGAATTTGATAGATAGGCAGCAAGAGAAAGATAAGACTAGATATGATCAGAAGAAAATAGCGGCACCAAGCTATTCTGAAGGTGATCTTGTCCGAATCATAAGGGCTGTTACCGGTATAGAGGGACAATCAAAAAAGTTAGAACCAAAGTGTCATGGTCCTTATAGAATCAAAAAAGTCTTACCCAACGATAGGTACGTAGTAGTTGACACACCACTCACACGCAAAAGCAAGGCATACGAGGCTGTTATAGCTGCAGATAAGATTTACCCATGGCTCAACTTTACCAACCCGGCGTCCGATTCCGACAATAGCAATCAAGATGACAGTGATGATGTGACCTCGCAATAATGTATAAATTGTATTTAGTGCCTATCTTTCAAGCGTTGTCACAAAGTAGTTAACTTAAAAATATAAATGCTAAGTTAAGTTAAGCACAAGTCGCTGGTCAAAGTCACAGACATAGCGTAATAGTTTATAACTTAAAAATATAAATGTTAAGTTAAACACAAGTCGCTGGTCAAAGTCACCGACATAGCGAATATGTATCTTAAGTCAAAGTACTTCAAGCCGCCCGTCAAAGTCAACGACGTGGCATACAAGTAGTTCAAGTCGCCCGTCAAAGTCACCGACGTGGCATAAAAGCATATTAAGATTAAGTACTCCCATGGAGCCCGCCAAAGTCACCGGCGCGGCACAAAAGTATGTAAAACTAAAGTAACTATTGTCTTCCATAGTCAGTGACATGATGTAAAATTTAAGAGTTTATGGATAATTATGTATTTTTTTTTATTTAAGTGCATATTTACACATTATCACATAAATTTATTATTATTTTTTATTTCACTTTGAATTGTATAAAAGTAAACAACGAGAGGACTCGTTGTAGACAGGATGGCCGAGCTGTTAAAACACTCATAGAACAACACTAGAAATATAAACATTCAACTTTTAATTCAACTTTTAACTCAATAACAAGCGGTCAAAACTAGTTGCCCGCTTGACTCATACGATATAAAACCGGTGCACGTGCGCCAGTCGGCCATTCTGTCTCTGACAGTCGCACCGAAAGGTTGTCTACGAATATTGTGTCTCTGTTGTAAAAACTTGATCATTATTTGAATATACGTTGATTCAATAACTGAAGTGGTTTATTTTCAAAATCTACAAGTGAGGTTTCACCAGAGTTTGGAGGCGTCAATACTATTTTTCAGCGAGCCACAAAAACCGTTATTTACGACCTCTACCCCACTTAACTTCCAAAAGTGGCTGAGGATTTTTTAATTCTCGGGCTATGACTACCCCTACTAAGTATTTATGGTCGTGAGTATCTGTGTCTGTGTCAAATTATATCTACAACGACAAATTCTATTGTAGTTATAACTGAAATACTGATTTGGAATAAAATTTCAACATTCTCCGCTCTATAAAAGTAACAGAATGTTCGAGCAAAACTCAATGTCTTAGAAAAATAACAAAGCTTGTGGCATACGGAGTGTAAGTAAATAATCTTTGATCTTTATTTCAATGTTGAAAGACGTGTGTGAGTTACGCCTCTGCTATTTATTGTGCTCCTCCGTCTATAAAACACAGACGTCGAACTAACTTAGTGAGTTCTACCATTCTGTCATCTAGGTCGGAATATTTTATAGACTGTATCGTTTTTGTTCGTAGAAAAGAGGAATCTTTTAGTATAACCGTTTTTGAGAAAAGAGCGTTTGATTGTGGAAATCAAAATCATCTAGTAGGCGTCCGAAGTATAAAGAATAAAAGAGCATGTATGAAAAGATTGATGGTTGCAAACGAAGCTAGAGAGGTTTGCTGTGGTCGTACAAAGTGGCGATCAATAGTCACTGCCTACTCCAAAATAGGACCAACGGGCGTAAGTAAGTTAATAAAAATAATTCTTTCTTAGTTCTTAGTATCCCATAACGTTTATCGTAATTTTGTATTATACCACATAGAGCTACAATGTTTCACCCCACTCTATACCAAAACCGAAACCATGAAAGCATTATAAAAGCAACAGAAATGCTTTTACACAACTAACCAAAACATCAGTTTTAAAATACACTTTTTAACAGAATGTTAACGTCGTAATAGTCGGTGCTGAGTACTCTTTTATGAGTTAAAGACTCTAGTAGCGGGTTTATGAGACAAAAGAATGAGCTGAAAATGAGAGAGGGATATTAAAATTTCACATGGTTCAGTTTTACTAGGTTTTTGTTGAAAGAACTCAGTAATCGATGCTTTAGTTATATGATAATGGTGAGGTGGGTTTGTAGGAAAAGTAATGGATAAATCAATACACAAACTTTTTATATACATACATACATATACTCACGGCCATAAATCCCTAGAAGGGGCCGCCAGAGCTAAGGAATTTCTATTTCCTTAGACACTTTTGGAAAGTTGAGAGGGGAAAAGATGGTAAAATAAACGTTGTTGGTGATACTCTTATTATACTTATATTATACTCTTACGTACACCCACCGGATGAAATGGGGTAGTGCTATTATAAGCCAACACTACAAAGCATTTTATATACCTTTAACTAAAATATATACACTGCATTCAAACATGTCCTAGAATTTATCGGCTTAGAATAGCACTACCGCATCTCTTCCTCTGGGTTTTCGTAAGAGGGTATTGGGGCTTTTTAAATGATTTTTGGGCGATGCAGTTGGTGACCCATCACCAAAAACATTTACTTTACACTCTTTTCCCCAATCAACTTCCAAAACTGGCTGAGGATTGTCTTATTCCGAAGCTCTGGCTACCTCTTCTAGGTATTTATAGCCGTGAGTATATACGCGTATGACATAAAAGAAACATATTTGAAGCATGGCCCAAAACGTTACATACGAATACATAGTTGAACCATTTAAAATAGTGCTCACTTGTACGAGTATCTTCCCGCAATTCATCGCCCGTTACGACGTTGACCATTACTCATACACCCTTACTTAGTGCAATGTACGGACTCCATTAAACGACAGAGCTGTGTATTTTATACAGCCTTAAAACATGAACTTTCTAAACTGATAGTTTGTTCAAAGGAATCTTTTGTAGTTTTGAAAATCACTATCATTATTTTGTGGTAGACTGCTATTTAATTTCACAGCTGGCTAATATATTAAGGACTAGTGGATCGTCCCAGCTTCGCACGGGTAGCGTTGTTTTTTAAATATCTGAGGTTTCTGTCTTCAGTCACTGCTCAAGCATTGTGGAATTCAGCGCAATGTTTTCAATTTATTAAATTTATAGCACTCCCTAAACAGTGTAGTTTGGTGATTTTGAATGCGCTTTTATGAACGGTTCAGTATTTCCGTTTATTTTGCTAATAAACGGAAATACTTCGTCGTATTTCGTCGTATTCGTCGTTAATACGTCTTTTGGAATAAAACGCTATGAAGTATTTATAACAATCTAAAAAAGAAATCATTTCGTGATGTAGGATGCAACTACTGGCGCCATCTAGTATGTTATATGTAAATTAGTAAAGATTTGGTTTTGGTCACGGGCGCGATGGCTTATTTTATGTATAATTTCGGTGTTTCTCAACCGATTTCTATGATCCTTTTTTTATTGAATAGGTAATAATGTTACCTTTTTTAAATTAGAGATGACTGAGAGGTTTACAAACGTAAGAGTAAACAAATATAATCAGAATATTCCGAACTGCTAAGCTATCAGGAATTACACGTGTTATTGTGAGTCAACCGTAAAAGATAGACATAAACTGTTGAGGATTTTTTTTTAGATAATTTTATGAAGAATATTTCCGTCATACATGATTTCTATGTAAGTTTAACCATTAAGGCTGCACACGCGACGGAAGCTTAAAAAATGGAGTAACTTCTCCCGTTTTCCCAAAATTTCCCAAAATCCCCCTTTACTACTCTGCTGTAAAGTATAAAAAACCTGTCCAGGAGTATGAAGAATAATTGTACCAAGTTTCGTTAAAATCCGTGGAGTAGTTTTTGTTTCCATAAGGCACATACAAACCGACAGACAGACAGACAAAAATTTTACTGATTACATTTTTGGCATCAGTATCGATCCCTAATCACCACCTGATAGTTATTTTGAAAATATATTGAACAAAAGGAGGAAATATCAAAAGTGAGAAAGGATAACGAATCGCTTAACTTAAAAGTCAAAGAGCTCACTACGAAACTGGAATGTACAAACAATTCAATCCAAAAGTTAATCTCTGAAAATAACAAACGGGACCAATATTCCAGGTTACCTAATGTTGAAATTTCAGGGCTTCCATTAAAGAGTGGTGAGAATCTTTATAATATTGCCCACGACATTTACTCAAAAGTGGGATTATCATTCAATGAAAGTGATGTTATGTCCATTCACCGCGTTCGGCGATTCACGAATGAGGAGCAGTCCAATCGCGAGCCCGCGGTCATCATACGTTTCTCTCGTCAACGCAGTAAGGATGAGTTGTTGGCGGCGGTCCGAGCGCGGCGGGGTATCACCACTGCGGACATTGGACTGTCGGGTCCGGCTACTAACATCTACGTGAACGATCATCTGACTCCAACCAATAAATTACTCCTGAAACGAGCCCGAGATTTAAAAAGGCAAAATGGCTACATGTACCTGTGGGTACGGGATTGCAAGATTCTTATGAGGAAATCGGCAACTTCAAAAATTGTGAACATTGCCAGTGACGATGATTTGTATAAGCTAAAATGACTATTTCTCAGTTTAAATTTACATAGTCTGTATTACATTCCTTCAATGACTTTCATATTTCAAATTGTCTTAAATGTAATCTTTGCATTACTGGTATTAAAATTAAAATTAAGAACATATTGGTTAAAACATTGTCGCCTAATTACACACATATTATTACTAGTCACTGTCAATCATAATTATACCCTTAATACAAATATACGAGAGCCTTGCTTGGTACCTATTATACTATTATTGCGGATAAAAATTTACCATCACCTAAATTCTAACCCCAATTATTCCCTTTCATATTCATTTTCGATAATATAACTTTCTCTATATACTACCAAAACGTAAGGGGTCTACGTACAAAATCACATGAATTTCTTCGACAAACTCTTATTAATAATTTTGACATATTATGTATAACTGAGACATGGCTTAATTCTGAATTTCATAATACGGAGTACTTCGATGATAGGTATG